>JAOEHX010052109.1:24185-38195 GCA_025448015.1 Bolborhynchus lineola | reverse complement strand
AGCGGTTCAACGGGGCCGTACCCGGCCGGGAGGAGCGGCTGCGGCGGGGACCGGCGCCTCGGTCAGGTGAGGCCTCCGCTTGCGCTCTGCTTTGGCCACCATGGTCCCTCGGCACGGGGGCTGTTGTCCCCCCCGTGCCCATGAGGACAGCGCTGATCTAAGCCCTGGCAGTGATGTGGGGCTCGGTGTCGCTTCCCCCCATGAAGATGGGGCTCAGTTGATCCTCAGCCTTACCCCGGAGTGAGGAGCTGATTCCTCTGCGGATATTCCAAGGCTGCAACTTTGGGATAAGGAAGGAATTTTTAGCTGGGAGGGGAAGGAATGGAGCGTAATGTCCTCCTCCAACCCTGCGTTGTAGTCCCTCGCTTCCGTGGCCTTGGGCGAGTTCTGCTTGCGGCCTTTTCCTCCTCCTCTGCCCGTGAAGGAGGCAAACAGCCGGGTGGCTGCGGGCTGCTGGCTCATTAGTCAGCACTCACAGAGCCCTGGGAGCAGCAATAGGTGCCGTGTGGAGGATCCATCCTCATTCTGCAAGGCAAGAGTCATCCTGAAGATGACTTTGAAACTGGGCTCCCCTGAGCTGGCCCCTGTGGACCGAGCTGCTTTGTGGAGCTGTAATTGGATGCAGGGTGGTAGCCAAGAGCTCCTGAAACCTCAGGCGGGCTCCGTGCGTGCCTTACCCCATGGCCTTGGGCAAAGCACTTAACCTTGCTGTGTTGCTGAGCACCTCGGGGGTGGAGAACGTTTCTCCTCAGATCCCCAGGGAGTACTGGTCCCTGAGCATCTTGGCTGTGGGTAAGCTCACAGCACTCTTCTGGAAGCTGGGGTTTCCTCTTGTGTGTTCTTCTGTACATTAGAAATCTCTATTTAATGACATTAGAGGTGGCTTCTGGATGCTCTCATCAAGAAATAGATAAGGAAAGCACCAGAAAGTGACCTTCTGCCTGAGAGGAGGCAGCATGGATGGGTTTGGAGAGCTTCTTACTGCACACGCATCATCTGCTGGGCCAAAAAGTGCCCCAAAGCTTCTCCTACAGCTCATGTGTGCTCCAGCTGAGTGATGGTCTCCTCTATTGAAGCTCTTCTATACCATGAACCTTGAGAGGCAAGGCAGTGATCTAAAAGGCAGGTTGAAAGCCCTCCAAGATACACTTAAAGCAAAGGTTACCAGCTCGATTATCTCCTGCAAGATAACTTCTCTTGCCATGGGCTTTAGCTGGTGGAAAAGCTGCATCTCAGTTAATGGACAATCCCAGAGCAGATAAAGGGTGATGTTATCATCTTGTTCCTGCATGTGCCTCATCCTGGAGTCAGGGAATGGTTCCAGCCCAAACCATCACCTTCCTTTAACCACGCTGGGATAGAACAGCCTTTGGAGGGGAGCTTCCACAGAGCCAAGTGCTCCAATGTCACCTCCTGACGGTGCAGGGACATTATGGCATCAAGTTGATTCCTCTGTGGATATTCCAAGCTTGGCTCTGTGTGAAGCCAGTGAAATCTCTTGGAGCTGGAAGTAATCCAGCTTGGGAAGCTCTTGATCCTCACAGTTCTCAAGGTAGAGCTGAAACACCCCTGAATGAGTGGTTGCTCTCCGAACATCACAGAAGCTGTTTCCACTGCAGTTCCATGAGAGTCTAACCATCATCTTCAGGTCTTCCCCGTCTGGTGTGTGGTGCCGGTGTGGAATCACCAGGTAGGAGGTGGATTCTGGTGTCCACGAGTGCGTTATCCATAACCACCTCCTAATCACTTGGACTTGAACCTTTCCTGTGGGAATTCTGAGTGCCTCACCTGAAGCATGGGTGGGAGCTTCCTCCAAGGCCACACTGAGTGTGGAGTCAGAAATTCTTCCCTTCCTGCTATTGATCAGTCAAGGCTGGCTTGAGCCGAGACAAGGAACCCTCTGTGTGTGTCCCCCTCCAACGCGCTTCCATTGGGGTGCCTCATCCCTCCATCCTACAGGTCTCCTCCAACCTGGTCGCTGTGTGTTTGCAACACGTACTGCAAGCACTCGGCACTCGTTTCCAGCACTGAGAACCAGGATGTGCCTCCCATCTCCTGTTTCCCAGCAGCATCACTCTTCACCCGCCCTCCCCGACCTCCTGACGTCCCTTCTCCTGCCAAGCAGGTGTCAAGAAACTTAACCCAGAGCCACTTTGTCACCGTGTCACCGGAGGGCTCCTTCTCCTTCCATCCCAGCCCACCTCTGCTCTCTTCTTGCTCTGGGTGCCTCTCTGTAGCTTCTCCGCTTGGACCAGCGTCCCCTCCAGTGCCGGTGGTCCCAAGGGCAGGGTAGGTACAGGGATGCTTCTGGAACAGAGGGTACCTGCACTGGAGTTCCTTTGGCATTCAGTTAACCCTCTGCATGATTCATGAGTTCATCAATCATTAATCTGCTCATTAGTAAAGATTAATAGGCTGAAGGCTGGGTCTGTGTGTGTCTTGGTTTGCTTCTCTTGGAGTGAGAGGGATTCAGAGGTGTGGTGGTGCTTCAAGGACCATGCACGTGAGGACCTTCGGCTCTTCCCCTCCTGCAGGTCAGGTATTACAGGCTGAATCCTTGTCTATTTTAGATAGATAATTCCAAGAGGAATTCAGGAGCAAGCTGCCAGAGGGGAGATTGAGATGGGACCTTAGGAAGTTCTTCCCTGGGAGGGTGGTGGGCCCCTGGGATGGGTTGGAGAAGCTGGGGCTGCCCCATCCCTGGCAGCGGTCAAGGGCTTGGAGCGAGCTGCTCTAGTGGAAGGTGGCCCTCTCGGAACTAGTTTCAACACTATAAAATACTGCTGGAACCATAGGATCATGGAGTGGTTTGGGTTGGAAGGGACCTTAAAGCTCACCCAGTTCCACCCCCTTGGAACAGGACCTTGAGCTCCCAGCCAAGGGCCCTGTCATTTGAGCAGCATATTAGGTGCTCATGTAATATTTACATCTCCATTACAAGGGGGATTAAGGACAGTGCAAACCCTGATGTTGAACCTGTAGGGAGGGGACAGGAAGCAAGGACTGGTTTGGATGAGACTGGGATGGAGCAGGAGCTGGGTGACCTGCACCCTCAGTGGTGTGAGCTGTGCTGGCCTGCTCCCTGCCCCAGGGTGGCCAAGTGGAGCTCCATAGGGAACCATGGAGTGGGCACTGGGAGTGCTGCTCCCGCATTCCTCCATCCCACTGGATGCTCCTCAGCCTGTGGGTGAGCACACATCGTTGCACAGAGCAGTAATGTGGCAAGAGCTGCCCCACGCCTTGAAACTGGCTTCAGATGGGGCTTTTGGTGACCACCGCCACCAGATAAGACGACAGGGATGTGGTTCAGCACTTGCTGTGTTAACTCCCCTCCTGTGCTCACAGGGTGCTCAGCATGAGCTCAGAGACCACCTTTGAGGAGTATTCCCAACCCAACGATGAGGTGATGCCCTACAGTGACGATGAAACCGAGGAGGAACTGGACCCTCAGCAGCCTGCGGCTAAAACAGGCCAGGCCCAGAGCACCAGAGACACGCAGGAGAGCAGAGACACCTTGAGGAAAGGTAAGACCGGGACAAAAACCGGACTGGGAAGAGGCTGAGCCTCCCGTGGGTCAGTCTGACTTGTGCCTGGTCATTAGGTAGGGTTTGGGGTGGCTTCTCTGAGCCTCTGGAGGAGTAATGGGTGGCAGAAAGAAGCTCGGCCCCATTCCAAGCAGAGCTCTGGGCCAGCTGGTTGCGTGAAGGTGATGAGCTACACAGTGACCTTGTCTTTAAGGCAGAGAAGAGCTCAGACACAGCTTCACATCCTCCTCTTGCCCATCGCCTGGACACCTGAAGCAGCAGCATTCCCCACTCACAGGAGTGGGAGAGAACCTGCTTTGGGTTCTCCCCATGTAAGCACAAGGCTCCGCTGTCCACCCAGTGAGCGGCACCCAAGTTATTACCCAAACTATGGACCAATCCCATCAAACCCAAAGCATATCCATGAAGGACAATTCCTGTGGCTTGGAGAGAGGAGCTGATGACTCAGGAAAGCTGCATTTCCAAACCCCGTTCCTCACGGTTCCCAGGCTGGCTCCAGAACTGGCTGGATGGCTCCAACTGGGAATCTGATGTGGGCAGGGCTCAGCCGGTGGCTGGATTAACAGGGCTATGCCGGGGGCAGGCTTGAGGGAGCCGAGAGGGACTTTGGACAAGGGATGTAGGGACAGAGGAGGACAAACAGCCTGGAAACCTTTGGAAAACCAAAACCTGCTTTCAAAGGTGGCATTTGAGAGAGAACCTGGTTTGTCCATTGCTGACAGTGAGGTTTCAACCTTCTGTCTTCAGACTGCAGCTGGCAAGTGAAAGCAAACGACCGCCACTTCTACCAGCAGCCCCAGTTCAAGAGAACAATCTTCCTGTGCTTCAAGAGAAGCAAATACAAAGTAAGTCCTCTCTCGTTTAATTAAGGGGAATGACTTCCTTAATAACAGTATTCCAGTGCTTAAAGGGGCTACAAGAAAGCTGGGGCTGGCCAAGGGATGGAGGGAGGGGACCATGGGAATGGCTTGAACCTGACAAAGGGGAGATGGAGATGGAGATGGCCTTCACTTCATTTAGCTGGGTAGAAGCTGTAACCTGTCCACACTGGTGCAGTGCTTTCTACTCCTTGGTGTAGCTAAAGCTTCACTCTGAGGTTCTTTGGGGGTTTTCAATGGCACAGAAATGGCTCTTTTTGTGCCTGGTCCAGGTGAGCCCTATTGGGGAAAGGAACAACTCCAACGAGGTCGACAGGGCAGATTTCACGACTCGAACACGTTGTACACGTGTACTGCAAGGAGAAGCTGCTGTGCTCAATGACGTTTGCTCTCCTTCTGCAGGGAAATGCCATCAAGACCTACAAGTACAACCCGATCACATTTCTCCCCCTGAATCTGCTTGAGCAGTTCAAGAGAGCAGCCAACTTCTACTTCCTTGTGCTTCTCATACTGCAGGTAAGGAAGACAGAGGAATCCCTGCTGGGAGGTGAGTCTGAGTTGCTCATTAGTCACCTAAGCAATATCTTCCTAACCTTTGTCTGATGCGTTGGCTTCCTTCCTTAGAGCCAGATCATCACCAACTGCCTCTGAATTGAACCGATTTCCTGTGTTTCTTGCAGTCAATTCCCCAGATAACAACCCTGTCATGGTACACAACACTGGTGCCCTTACTCCTGGTGCTGGGCATAACTGCAGTCAAAGACCTGGTGGATGACATTGTAAGAAACACTTTGTATTCCTATAAAAGCAAAGGAAATGGGTAATTTCTAGAACTGTGATAAAGGGGACATTGCCCCTGTTTTCAGGCTCGCCACAGGATGGACAATGAGGTGAATAACAGGAGATGTGAAGTCATCAGGGATGGAAGGTTTGTGCTCATCTCTTCTTTCCTCTAACGTTTGTGGCCTTGGTACTAAGATCTTAAACCCGCTCCTTGTTCTCTGTATGAAAACCTGATTGAAAAAGGAAGGGAATTACCCAAAGGAGTAACTTCAGCTTCCTTCTATGGTGCTAAATCAGTGCTAAAAGCAACTTAAGGACCATGTGTAGGTGAAGAGGGAAGAGGTAGGCTGGCCTCTGAGTTAGACCCTCAACTAAAAGGCAGTTTCCAAAGGGAAAACCACACCTGACCAAGATGAAATGTTATACTATCCATTTCAAGATGTAGAGAGCGTTCTAGATTAAAGAATCATCAGTATGAAACTCTCTTGCTCTTAGGTTCAAGAGCACAAAATGGAAAGATATCAAAGTTGGGGATATCCTTCGCCTGAAGAAGAACGCTTTTGTTCCTGTAAGTGCTTTAGACACTCGGTTTCTGGTCCTCCAGAGCTCTGTGTGAGTCTCCCCTTGGATTTAAGGGGAGAGCACAGATAACCATCTCTATTTCTTCTTCTAGGCTGATATTCTGCTGTTATCCAGCTCCGAACCAAACAGCCTGTGCTATGTAGAGACAGCCGAGCTGGATGGGTAAGGCTTTGTTTCAGCATTCCTTGGCTTGCTGGGAAAAGAGTAAGAAGGGCCCAATTCAAACTGGTTAAGCTGGAAAAGTGTGTGCAGGTTTTGATTCCCACAATGCAAAGATCATTAGAAACGGGTGAGGGATCAGTCGGGGGAGTCTGTCAGAGAGCATCACCCATGCAAGAAAGGCCTGGACTCGCTCGGCCTGGAGAAGGGTGATTTCATCAGCAACCTGGCCTTTCTTCCTTTCACCTTTCCTTATTCCCTGTGAGTGGGAAAGCAGCAACACATCTCTATATCCCTTCTCCTTAGGGAAACCAACTTGAAGTTCAAGATGGCCCTGGAGGTAACACACAGATACCTGCAAGAAGAAGGGGCAATGGCAAACTTTGATGGTTGGTACTGTTCCATCCTTACAACTGGTCAAGTACTACTCCAGCAGCTCAGGATGGGTGGCGGTGGAAGTGGAAGGAGCCGGAGGAGCTTTAAGGGCCCTCCCACCCCAAACCATTCCATGATTCCATGAACAGCCATTTGCTCACAACCCAACATCATGAAGTAAAACTGGTTCTATTCTGGTACAAATCAATGCCGCATACTAAAGATATTCTCCCCCCCATTTAGGTCTGGTTGAATGTGAGGAACCAAACAACAGACTGGATAAGTTTGCAGGCACTTTGTTCTGGAGAAACACCAGCTATTCCCTGGATGCTGATAAGATCCTGCTGCGTGGATGTAAGATCAGGAACACAGATTTCTGCCATGGCATGGTCATATTTGCAGGTATGGAGGAACATGTGTAACACTGACTCACTAAATCGTGCCCTGGGGAGTGAAATGACATCTTCATCTTACAAAGAGTGGTTGGATTTATGTCCCTGTGCTGTAAAATAGTAGTTTCAGCTCTTGGGGGTTTGTTCTATCTTTATTTGTAGGCGCTGACACGAAAATAATGAAGAACAGTGGAAAGACCAGATTTAAGAGGACCAAAATTGACTCCCTGATGAACTACATGGTTTACACTGTAAGTCTGGGTTTAAACTTCACAGCTTCAGGTTCATTTTGAAATGAATAGAGAGAAGGGGCGTTGAGGAACCATGTTCCCTCTCTGTACACCACAGATCTTCATTGTCCTCATCCTGCTGTCAGCTGGCCTGGCCATTGGCCACACGTACTGGGAGCAGCAGGTTGGCAACTCCTCCTGGTACCTCTATGATGCTGAAGACTTCAGTCCTCCCTATCGTGGCTTCCTGAACTTCTGGGGCTACATCATCGTCCTCAACACCATGGTCCCCATCTCCCTCTATGTGAGGTAGGTAATACCCTGGCCTTTAACAGGCGATAGGGTTGAATTAACTTAAGGGCCAGTTAATGGTGAACATCTCAGTCTGCTCCTGCAGCCCATGGAGGAACCTGCTTGGAAAGCAAATTAAGGTGCAAAAATCCTATTTCCAGATCATTCCTCAAGCACAGGTCCATGAAACAGGAGCAACTTTGACTTTGGAACATACTTGAAGTCCTCCAACCCTCTTCTTGCAGTAGAGTGGGAAGGAGGTTAAAACACTGGGAATGAGACCATTCCTTTGGTTTCATTTAGTGTGGAAGTGATCCGTTTTGTCCAAAGCTACTTCATCAACTGGGACCTGCAGATGTATTACCCTGAGAAGGCCACTGCTGCCAAGGCCAGAACCACCACCCTCAATGAGCAGCTGGGGCAGATCCACTACATCTTCTCTGACAAGACAGGAACCCTGACCCAGAACATCATGACCTTCAAGAAGTGCTGCATAAACGGCCAGAGATACGGTAAGTCTGCGGTTGCCCGGCTGCTGCTGGGTCCTGTGCCTCCTAACTGTGGTCCTTGCATTGCAGGAGACTGCCGGGACGGAGCAGGGCAGCTTCAGAGCCACCCAGAGGTAGGTTCGTGTGACCTGGCTGTGTAGACCAGGGCATGTTCCTTCCACCCTGCCAAAGCAATGGCCCCCGAGGTGACTCCAACTGTTTCTCCTTCCGTTTCCCAAGCAGCAAGTGGATTTCAGCTGGAACGTGTATGCAGATGGGAAGTTCTCCTTCTATGATCATTACCTGATAGAGCAAATAAGAGCTGGAAAGGACCCCGAAATACACAAGTTCTTCTTTCTGCTTGCCATTTGCCACACTGTCATGGTTGACATTTCTGATGGTGAGTATGGTTTGGTTTGCTTGTGGAAGGAGAAACAGCTCATAATCCACTTGCATGAGGGACAGAGCCAAAACTAAGATGATCCCCTTGTACAAACACGTTTTCAGCGTGGGAACCCAAGTGGTTTCGTGCAACTCCTCCTTTACTCACAGCCCTATAGACTACACAAAGCCAGGACAGACACACAGAAGCCAAAAGAGTAACTAAATGTGATAGAAACTAAACGTAGAGGTGAAGAGCTTTGGAGGGATTCATGGATGTGAGGAATAAGGTTGGAAGAGCCCTATTTCTGCATGCATTTCTCTTCTCCCCACTGTTGTGGTGGACCAGGTCAGCTCAACTACCAAGCAGCTTCTCCAGATGAAGGAGCCCTGGTTACAGCAGCCAGGAACTTTGGCTACGTGTTCCTCTCCCGAACACAGAACACCATCACTCTGAGTGAGATGGGCACAGAGAGGACATATGATGTCCTCGCTATCCTGGACTTCAACAGCGACAGGAAGAGGATGTCTGTCATTGGTAAGCTGCTTGCAAGCAACCTTGTGTTTCGTAGGTGGCAAAGTACACGTAGGAGAAGCGGGAGTGTGGGAGGCTGTGACAGACTGTAGTCCATGAGAAGGGGAAATGTATTTGTCCACCAAACGCTTCACTGAGCATTGTCAGAGGTGGTGAAAGAGAAACCTCTCGAAGCTTTGCTACCAGACCGAAAGATCTCATGCGAAACACTCCCTTTCTGCAAATGCACTCCAACACCGTTACTCCTCTCTTATTTTACTCCACAGTAAGAGAATCGGGTGGAAACATCAGGTTATACTGTAAAGGGGCTGACACAGTCATCTACGAACGCCTGCACCCAAGGAATCCCAAGAGAGAAGCCACAGAGGAAGCACTGGATGTATGTGTGTGGTTTATCTCCCTCTTGAAGTTACAGATGCTTTAGTGCTGACTACAACCTTACTCCTAAGCTCTTAAATCGAGTGTAACTGTGCATTTGTCACTACCTGTCAGGTATTTGCCAGTGAAACCCTGCGGACCCTCTGCCTGTGCTACAGAGACATGGATCCTGAGGAATTTGAAGCCTGGAATAAGAAGTTCCTGGAAGCCAGTGTGGCCACCACGAACCGGGATGAGGCTCTGGACAAAGTCTATGAGGAAATAGAACAGAACCTGATTGTAAGTCAAGTTTGAACCTGTGAATGTGCTTCTAGAGACCCAGATCTCTCTGAATGGAAGCTATTTGGGGGTAGATCTTCTCAGGCTTTAGAAGCACACCAAATGCTTCTAGTTCTGATGTATTTCCAGCTGCTTGGAGCAACAGCAATAGAAGACAAGCTCCAGGATGGAGTTCCAGAGACTATTGCCAGGCTTTCCAAAGCAGACATCAAAATCTGGGTGCTCACCGGTGACAAAAAAGGTGGGGGTTCATCCTACAAGCAGAATAAGTTGGGATAACACAAGAGGGAGCCCAGAGGAGGCCACGGAGATGCTCCAAGCGCTGCTCTGGAGCCATGCTGAGAGAGCCGCAGCTCCCTCCTGCCACAGCTCTGGAGTAAATCCCTTCCTCTGACTACTTTCTATTGTAGAAACTGCTGAAAACATTGGATTTTCTTGTGAGCTCCTAACAGATGAGACCACCATCTGCTATGGAGAAGACACCAGGCAAGTGGAGAGCCCAGGGAAAACGATTCCCTGCATAACGTTATCCCTATGGCTTGTCCCACAGGCCTGGCTTGAGCTAAGCAGGTCTCTCCCCAGTGCAAAGCTTGAGTAGTAGCTGAGGTCTGCTCTCACTGCGTGCCCCTGAGCTTCAGTGTTATCCCAGCTATTCCTTCGCCTCATCCCATGTTCCTGCACACAGTCCAGACCTATGCTATAAGGCCAGAAACTTAGTCATAAAGAAATGCTTAATCCCAAGGGAAAGCAACATGGGATTGGCAGAAATGGAGCTTTGTAACAGGGTCACAGCTATTCCTGACGCATTTTCCCAAAGTTGTCCTTACTGGCAAACCTCTTTTAGCTCTGCTTAGACCATCACCTCATGCATGGCAACAGAAGTCCTTGCAGCCTCTATTTCTTGTAGATTTTGAGGCTGGGCCTGACCCGGCTTCAAGTTTATCCTTGGTTTTTCCTATATCCAGTGCTCTTCTTCAAACAAGGCTGGAAAACCAGAGGAACAGAGCTGGACCCAGTGCACACTCCTCACGGAGAACGAATGAGCCCTTCTTCCAGGGCAGCAGGGATCGGGCTTTAATAATCACTGGCTCCTGGTTGGTATGTACCAGAGATGCTCTCCTGCCTGTTTAGGGCAGTGCTGGGTGCACCTGAAGCTCTTTTCCAACCTAGTTGATGCCATGATTCCCTCATTACCCTTGTTGTCACAGAATGAAATCCTGCTGGAAAAGAAGAAGAAGAAGAAGAAACTGAAGCTCAAGTTCCCCAGAACAGCAGAAGAGGAAAAGAAGCAAAGGGAGAAGAGACAGAGGGCTGAGGCCTACAAAGAGCAGCAGCAGCAGAACTTTGTGGACCTGGCCTGTGAGTGCAAGGCTGTGATCTGCTGCCGGGTGACTCCGAAGCAGAAGGCCATGGTGGTGGAGCTGGTGAAGAAGTACAAGAAAGCCATCACTCTGGCTATTGGGGATGGTGCCAATGATGTCAACATGATCAAAAGTAAGGCAGTTGCAAAGCTTCTCCTGATAGGAAAGAGCTCCTCTGGGTGTTCCTCTGCAGCCTCTTCACTATCGCTCTTTGAGAAGACTCCTCCATCTGTTTAGCTTCAGCACTTGGGCTCTGTTTGCTTCCATCTGTGCTTTCCCTCCTTGAGGAAGCCCTTCAGGAAATGGTTAGTGGGGCTTCCTGGTGGATTTTGTGGACATTCCCTGTGAAGGGACTTGAATTCCACCTGTAGCCTGTTGTGGGTTGCAAAGGAGAGCATAAAGAACAAATCCTAATGGGAAAGACTGTTCTGGGCTACGGTTTCTGTGGGGAAGAACCCAGAACTGGTGGAAGATTTGCTCACGCTGTGGTGTGTGTTTCCCTCACGTAGCTGCTCACATTGGAGTTGGGATCAGCGGCCAGGAAGGGATGCAAGCTGTCATGTCCAGTGACTACTCCTTTGGGCAGTTCCGCTACCTCCAGAGGCTGCTGCTGGTCCATGGGCGCTGGTCCTACATCAGGATGTGCAAGTTCTTGAGATACTTCTTCTACAAGAACTTTGCTTTTACTCTGGTCCACATCTGGTATTCCTTCTTCAACGGCTTTTCTGCCCAGGTAAGGAGGTTTCCTGGGTGGAGCAGCAACAGGGAGTGTGGAACAGCAAAGCTTTAACCTGGGAAGCCAAGGGAACCTGAAGCTGAACCATAGTTCCTGCAGGCAAATAGGTGCTTAGGTACACCTTGCTTAGGTGCAGAATGATTCTTGCTGGAAGGGACTCTGAGCTCATCTAGTTCCAACAGGAATACCTTCCCCTAGAGCAGCTCGCTCCAAGAGGGCCTGGAGGTCCATGTGGCCGGTTCCAGGTCTGGTTTGGAAGGGGTAGGGCACCTCCAGACAGGGCCTCGAGCTCAGGTGCAGCGGCTGAGTAACCACGGGGCAGGTCACGTAAAGCTGGAGAGCACGTGTGGGCTCTCAGGACCCACCGAGGTCCCTCCTCTCTTGCAGACAGCGTATGAAGACTGGTTCATCACGCTCTACAACGTGTTGTACTCCAGCCTGCCTGTGCTCCTCGTTGGACTGCTCGACCAGGTATCGTCCATGTCGTTGGAACTGGATGGGCTTTAAGGTCCCTTCCAGGCCAACCCATCCCTCAAAGCTTACACCAGGACGTTGCTACAAGATCTCTTTCTCTTGCTAAGGACGTGAGTGACAAGCTGAGCCTCCGCTTCCCCAGGCTCTACGTGTTGGGCCAGAAGGATTTACTCTTTAACTACAAGAAGTTCTTCCAGAGTTTGCTCCACGGAGCTGTCACCTCCTTGATCATCTTCTTCATCCCCTACGGAGCCTACCTGGAAATGATGGGGCAGGATGGAGAAGCACCATCGGATTATCAGTCCTTTGCTGTCACAGCAGCCTCCTCTCTTATATTTGTGGTCAACTTCCAGGCAAGTCAGCTCGGTTTCCTCAGCTCTGGGTCTGCTTTTGACTCCTCAAGCCATGACAACAAGCAAAGAGCTGCTCTTTGAGGCCTTTTCGTGCCTGCTGATGCTCCCTTTGCATCTGATTGAGAGGTGACTCCACCATACTCGGAGGAGTGTTGCTCACTTGGAGCTTTGCTTTGCTTCCAGATTGCTTTGGATACATCCTACTGGACCTTTGTGAATGCTTTCTCCGTGTTTGGGAGTATTGCACTTTACTTTGGCATCACCTTCGACTTCCACAGTGCTGGGATCCACGTTCTCTTCCCTTCTGGCTTCCAGTTCACTGGTGAGTCCTTATGGTTCGTGGTTCTTGTTCCAGAACTACGGCCAAAACGACACTTTACTTGGGAGTATTCCTTTCCTATCAATGAGAATGGGCCGGAATTGGGCATAACCCAGCAGTTGCAGTCCACAGTGGGAGTGCTGCGCGTTACAACGATTTGAATGACCACGTCACAAACTCATTCTTGCTCTGTTTCTGCCTAGGAACTGCCCCGAATGCTCTGAGACAGCCGTACCTGTGGCTCACCATGATTCTATCCATCACTATCTGCTTACTGCCCATAGTGGCAATGCGTTTCTTAGCAATGACCATTTGGCCTTCAGAAAGTGACAGAGTGAGTAAAGTCTGATGTTGGTTTGGTTAAGGGGGTGCGGATTTGCTCACAGCAGTTGGAATTGGGGCTGATATTGACGCAATTAGACTGGCTTGGCTTAACGCTCATCCAGTTCCACCTGACCGGGTTGCTCCAGCCCCAGCTTCTCCCTTCCCACCAGCCTCACAGGGAAGAACTTCCCTCTACCCCACCTCAATGTCCCCACGGGCAGGTTAAACCCACTGCCCCCGCCCCGTGCTGCTCACCTCGCGATCCATAGGGCACGTCTGTGTGTGTGTGCGGCAGATCCTGAGGCACCGCAGGCAGCTGGCGGCTGAGGAGCAGCAATGGAAGCGGCGGCCGAGCACGTTCCAGAGGGAAGTATCCGCCCGGCGCTCCGCTTACGCCTTCTCCCACCAGCGCGGGTACGCGGACCTCATCGCCTCGGGGCGCAGCATCCGGAAGAAGCGGGCTCCTCTGGACGCGGTGCTGGGCACGGGGCTGGCGGGGCTCCGAGCAGCTCGCACGCACTGAGCCCCCGGCGGGTGAGGCTGGCCGCCGGCCGGCGCAGCAGGCCCGGGACGTGCCCCGCAGGGCTGCTTTCGGGACTCCCGGAACCACAGTCCTCTATGGAGTTGGGGTGACTGAGTCCTGGCGCCGCCAGTGGGAGCTCCATGGGCTGGGGCTGGAAAGCAGCACGGGAATTCCAACCTTTGCTCCACATCGCAGTGATCTGCAGTTACATTTCACGTTTCCTCTGGGAAGCAAACTGCTGCCAGCAGTTACCCCGTTAGTCCTCCCATAGCCACTTCCCGGCCTTCCTCTGGGACAGAGAGATCCCGGCGGGAGCACAGGGGTTTCCTCACTGCCCTTCTCCGTACCAACCACCCCCGGGTGAAGGGATGGAGCGGAGCCCCTCCGGGAACGCGGCCCTCGCGCCTGTCCCAGCCCCTGCGCTGAGGGGGGATCGCCATTACCCGACCGCGATGGGATGTGCATTTCAGAAGTTTCGTGCAAATAAAGCTCCTAAAGGTCCTCCGAAGGGCGGAGGGACGGGAGGGGGACCGGAACGGAACGGACCGGAACGCAATGGAAGAGAACGGCGGCGGCACCGCCGCGCCGGGGACGACCCCCGAGGGCCGCGCCGGGACCGCCCGG
>JAOEHX010052109.1:0-14369 GCA_025448015.1 Bolborhynchus lineola | reverse complement strand
CCCACTTCATCCCTCCCTTTGATGCCAGGGCCTGGAGCTTAAGGAGGGGATGCCTGCAGCGCGGAGCTGTGTGCGGGGCTGGCCGGGAGCCGTGCAGCGGGACAGGGGGCTCACGGGGCTCTTCCCTCTCTTGCAGTGCTCAAGGGCAGCAGCCTGCTGCGGGCCCCGGTGCGATGGAGGGCTCAGGCCACCGCTGCTGCAGTGGCGCCCAGCACGAAGCCTCGCGTCCAGCCGCAGGCGCAGTGAGTTGGGCGCGGGGGCTGCAGGGTGGGACCTGCTCCCGGGGCTCCCTGGCTCCCTGTGATACGGGGATGCTGCTCTGTGCAGAGCGGAGTGGTTGTGGGCTGCAGTGGGGGTTTGCGTGCCTGTGATTGCCTTTATCTGCCTGCTCGCACGCACCCAGCCTCGTGGTTGCGGAGCTCGGGGTGGTTGGCCCCGCTCTCTGCAGAGGGCAGTGACCCGTAGTAAGGCCTGAGCACGAGGACGAGCACCGGCGTGTTGCTCTTATAGACCCGTAGATTGGGTTGGGTTGGGTTGGGTTGGGAGGGAGCTTCACGCTCATCCAGTTCCAACAGGGACCCCTGCCGCCAGAGCTGGCTGCTCAGCCTGGCCTTGGGCACTGCCAGGGATGGGGCAGCCCCAGCTTCTCCTTCAGCCCATTCCAGGGCCCCTCGACCCTCGCAGGGAAGCGCTTGGGCCTGACATCCCAGCTAGCTCTTCCCGCTTGCACTTGGCAGCCCGGCCTCCTCATCCCACTGGGCCCTGGGCTCCCGTGGCCAGAGGTTCCCTGCCCTGTTGCAGGGCCTCCGGTACAGCCCTTTGCTGCAAGATCACGGTGTCAGTGTGTTTCCAGTTCGGCTCCGTTACCATGTGCTTACTTCCCCTAGTAAGGATCGTGCGAACGCTTGTCCTGGGCCTGCTTGTGCTTGTGGCAACTGTTCTCCCATAAGCAGGATGAGCTGCTAAGTAGGAAGCTGCTTGGGCGAAGGAGAGCCGCAGAAGGATAAGCCGATCTGGGGAGAATACTGCTACTCAAGCGGCAGCTCAGCGGCCTTTGAGCTCCCTCTCGCTCCCGTAGGAAACCTAAGACGGGAATCTTGATGCTGAACATGGGAGGCCCGGAACGCCTCGATGATGTCCACGATTTCCTACTTCGCCTCTTCCTGGACAGAGACCTCATGACACTGCCAGCCCAAAGGTAGCGCGCTCCTCAGCGTTGCTGATGGCTCTGTGCGTAGCTCCGGGTTCATCCCGCCCGGGAGCTTTGGGGAGGTGGAATCTGACGGGAAGCAAACCATGCAGTGCTGTTTGCTCGCTGGGTCTGAGATCTGGGGAGCACGGGGGTGATTTGGTGCTGACGCTGCTCTGTATTCCTTCGGATGCTGCAGTAGGTTGGCTCCCTTCATCGCCAAGCGCCGCACGCCCAAGATCCAGGAGCAGTACAGCAGGATTGGAGGGGGCTCCCCCATCAAGAAGTGGACCGCGGTGCAAGGAGAGGGCATGGTGAAGCTGCTGGACAGCATGTCTCCTCACACTGGTACTGCTGCGCGGGCCGACACGGCTCTTGCTCATGGCTTGGAAGCTCAAAGCCGCTTGGGCTGCTGGCTCCTTGTTGTGTTTGATGGGAGCGAAGCAGGCAGGCGTGGGAGCAGGGTGAGCCCTGGCGCGCTGAGCACTCCCGTGCCTTTCAGGAAGAGCTGGGGTGGGAGGAGGATGGCATCTCCCTGGCAGAGGGACAGGATGGGGCTTCCTGAGGGATCCCTCTTCTTGCCTGGGATGCAGATGTGGCGCAGCTCTGAGGAGAGAGCTTAAAGCCTTTCGGTTAGGCCAGTCTGAGCCTGAAGAACAGGCAGCTATGGGAGAGGGACTGTTCCGCAGTGCCCTTGTCCCTCTGTAATTAGTGCTTGGGTGTACCCCAGCCCTGTGGGGCTGTCCATAGTGGCTGGAAGGGCACAGGATTAGGCCTGAGAGCAGGCTGAAGAGGAGCGCGCTCGGAAGAGGAGACAGGGCTGTGGATGAGCATGGCAGGGCTTGGCTGGGGATAGGAGGCAGCTCCACCCAGGGCAGGAGCAGGAGATAAGGCCTCGAGTGAGCTCTGAGTGGGTTTCTGTCCTGCCGGACGAGGGACGTGTGGACAGGACAGGGGGAATGGCTGTAAGCTGCCAGAGGGGACGTTGGGGTGGGATATTGGGAAGAAGCTCTTCACCGTGACGGTGGTGAGGCACTGGCATGGGTTGAGGCTGCGGCTGCCCCATCCCTGGCCCTCTTCAAGGGGCTCACCTGCCTGCGGTACTTGGGTCAGGACCGCTCTGTGGCTGCTGCTTCGGGCTTGGGGAGAGGCGGGGGGCTGGCAAAGGGCCTGGAGGGGGGAAAAGGACACTTTTGGAAGGGCAGAGGCGAGTTTATTCCGTGCCTTCATGGTGGAGCGCGTCCCTGAGCCCCCAGTTCCTGATTCCTCGCCTTTCCTGCACCGATGCCACTCCGCGCCGTAACTCCAGCGGAAGCCTGAAGCTGGAGCCCCCCCGCTGTAGCATCAGTGCTTTTGGCAGCCCCCGCAGGGGCTCAGGCCCGCAGCAGGCTCTGAAGATAGAGCTTTGGTGCTTTATCTGCTCTTGCTTTTCCTTGGGGACCCCTTCCTGTGGGGTTACACCCACCTCTGGGCCGCTCCTGCTCCCGATAAGGCCTTCCGAGGCCTCCTGTTGAGCGGGTGGTGGGGATCCGACTTGGGGCGCGTGGCAGAGAAGAGTGTGTGCGTCTGAGCTGGAGCTCCACAGAGCAGTAGACTGGTTTGGCTTGGAAAGGACCTCAAAGCTCAGCCAGCATCCAGAGCTCCAACCCCTGCCGCTAGACCATGCTTCCTGCAGCCCCTTTGGGCGCTGGAAGATGCTGTAAAGCGTCCCCAGATGCAGCCCCGACGCCCCAAGTCCTCGCCAGGGCTCCAGCCTGCTGTTCCCTGCTCTGGACTTGCTGCTGATGAGTTCTGACGCTCTTTGCTCCCCTTTCTCCTCCTGTGCTTTGCCTGCAGCTCCTCACAAGTACTACATTGGCTTCCGCTACGTCCACCCGCTGACGGAAGAAGCCATCGAAGAGATGGAGAGCGATGGCATTGAAAGGGCCATTGCTTTCACCCAGTACCCCCAGTACAGCTGCTCTACCACAGGTGAGTGTCCACGTGGAGCAAAGCAGAGGAGAACGTTCCCATCCCCGTCGGATGGGGCTTGGAGCAGCCTGCGTTAGGGGCAGGGGGTTGGAAGTGGGTGAGCCTGAAGGTGCCTTCCAGGCCGACCCATTCCACGTCCAGTTCTGATCCATAGTTGCAGTTTGAAGACGTAGCATTAAAAGCTGTATTAATACCTTACTGCAGAAGTGGTTTAAGCTGAGTGGCTGCCAAGGAACTTCATTCTCTGCGTTGCAGGAAGCAGCTTAAATGCCATCTATCGCTACTATAACCAGAAAGGGGCGAAGCCGAAGATGAAGTGGAGCATCATCGATCGATGGCCCACACATCCCCTTCTTATCCAGGTACAGAGTTAGCAGGTTAATACAGGAGTACTCCACGGGTATGTCTAGTTATAGTAATGAAATATTTCATTAGCTACTAAGCATGAATGGCAGGAGAAGAAAGGTTATTTCATGGCAGATGCTTTGGCATGATCCTGCGTGGAATCTTGCTTTCAGATCCTGCACATCTTGCTTTGGAAGCGTGGTCAGATTATCCTAACAGTGTTTGCTGGAAGGAGCCTCTAGAGGTCATGCTGCATCCAGCTTTGGGGATCTGCAAGGCCGGAACAGCCTGGCCTTGAGCACTGCCAGCGATGGGGCAGCCCCAGCTTCTCCTGTCAACCCATGCCAGTGCCCCAGCACCCTCATGGGGAAGAACACCTTCCCAAGATCCCATCCCCCTCTTCCCTCTGGCAGTTTAAAGCCATTCCTCTTGTCCTGTCCCTCCGTGCCGTGTCCAGAGCCCCTCTCCAGTGCCTCCCAGTGTTTCTGATCCAGGTCTCTGTTCTGAGCAGTGCTTCGCTGATCACATCCAGAAGGAGCTGAACCTGTTCCCCCCGGACAAAAGGAAAGACGTTGTCATCCTCTTCTCTGCTCACTCGCTGCCCATGTCTGTGAGTCCCGCGCGGGTGTCCCTGCCCGTGGCGGAGCGGTCCCCCCGGGGGGTGTGCTCCCTTTGCCAGTGCTCTGCTCCCTGCCAGACGCAGGTGTGCTGTGTCTGGGTTGCAGGTGGTGAACCGCGGTGATCCGTACCCTCAGGAGGTGGGAGCTACTGTGCAGAGGGTCATGGAGAAGCTGAACTACTCCAACCCTTACAGGCTGGTGTGGCAGTCCAAGGTAGGCGCTCGGGGGCTCTCACGCCGCCTCACACTGCAGAGCTCTCCGGTGATGGAGACCTCGCAGCTTAAGGAGGTCACAACCTCAGCACCTTATTCCCATTCCCAGTATTTCTGCTGGAGCAGAAGCACTCAACTCAGGCTCCCCACTGGATCTTCATCATCATAATATGAGCTTGATCCAACCAGGCTTTGTTATTCCCGACAAAGACTGCTTGTGTTGCTCGGTACTTCTGCATTCAGCCCATTCCGGTGTCCCACCGCCCTCACAGGGAGGAGCTTCCCAAGATCTCATTGGCCTCTGGTGTCCTTAGGAATAAGTGGCTGTTCCGTGTAAGAATGGTTTAATAAAGCTGATTCATTCCTTGTGTCCCTCCCCCTTTCCTGCAGGTTGGACCAATGCCTTGGCTTGGCCCCCAGACAGATGAGACCATCAAAGGCCTGTGCCAACGAGGGAAGAAGAACATGTTGTTGGTCCCTATAGCCTTCACAAGTGACCACATCGAGACGCTCTATGAGCTGGATATTGAGTATGCCCAAGTTCTAGCCAGTGAGGTGAATGCTTTGTGCTTGTTCCTGCTCTTTGGTGCTCGGGAATGACTGCTCCTGTTGATACTTCCTTTGGGGCTGCTTCTTCCAATGGGATTTGGGACAAAGTTCATTTTCGTGTAGATTGGAAGTGCCTCTGAAGTGGTTTAACTCAAGGAAGGCCTTGAATCCTCCCTGGTGATGGCTCTGTCAGGCTTAACTTGGTTTTCTCCCTATTTTTATCCAGTGTGGAGTTGAAAACATCCGAAGAGCAGAATCCCTTAATGGAAACCCTCTGTTCTCCAAGGTATCTTTGCTGCAGTAGTTGGAGTTTGCTCCTAGTTGAAGTGTGTCCTACTGCATGGGTGGCCTCTTGTAGGTTTAACGGCAAAAGTGGTACCCCCTGTACTCAATCTGTGCAGCACAAAGAAAACCACTTCTCTATTCAGTTGTAGTCATTTTCTCTTAAGTAAGTAGGGAGTTGTAGTAGTAGTAAGTTGTAGTAAGTATTTCTCTTAGGATATTATTCCAGGGCACTTTTAAAGCGGGATCTTCTCCTGAAGTAAAGGAGGAGCAGCTCCCAGTGCCTAAAGGGGCTCCAAGAAAGCTGGACAAGGGATGGAGGGACAGGACAGGACAAGGGGGAATGGCTTTAACCTGCCAGAGGGGAGCTGAGATGGGATATTGGGAATAGGCTCTTCCTTGTGAGGGTGCTGGGACGCCGGAATGGGTTGAAAGGAGGAGCTGGGGCTGCCCCCTCCCTGGCAGTGTTCAAAGGCCGGGTTGGACTCCGAGCAGCCTCCCGGAAGGTGTCCCTCTTGGAATTCGATGAGCTTTAAGGTCCCTTCCAAGGCAAGCCAGTGTGATTCCGTGGTGGTAAAGCTCGGTGGGATGGGTTCACACTGGGAAAGCCACGCTCGGTGAAGCAGCTTTGCTCACTTGTGCCTTTCATCCCACCTGGCAGGCTCTGGCGGACCTGGTGTGTTCCCACATCCAGTCCAATGAGGTGTGCTCCAGGCAGTTAACCCTCTGCTGCCCGCTCTGTGTGAACCCTGTGTGCAGGGAGACCAAAGCCTTCTTCAGCAGCCAGTCACTGTGAGGGATGCGTGGGACAGCAGCCCTGGACCACAGCGCCGGAACATCGCCCCGGGGTGCTGTGCCAGGGGAAGGACCTGCTCCACCAAACCTCTTCCACCCGTGCAGGCTGGTACTCTGAGGTGTAAACCTCGCGTAGCACTGAGAAAGTGGACTTTTGGGCTTGCTTCTTTTGCTTCTGGTGTCTTTGTTTGAGAAGAGCTCGTAGAGAGTAGGGACATGGGGAAGTGAATCCTGGGGGATAGGAGAAGACCTCCTTCAGCTGCTTCTGCTTGGACTTCTGTGAGCACTGAGAAGCTGCCCTGCCAAGGAGCTTCTACATCCTATGCAGGGATTGACCTGGAGGAAGTTGTCTGAGTGCCTTCAGCAGCTTCCCAGGCCAAGCACACAAAGAGCTTAAGGAGTGGTATAACCACCACTGCCACTGATGGTCTCTTCCGATGGCTTTGAAGATCAGTGACTTCTAACGCTGTTCCAGGCCTGGCTATTGGAGGCGTTTAGACCACAATGATAAGGGGTTGGGTTGCTTTTGGTTTCCTCCTGCCACAAACTTCCATTGCAAGCTCGACAGGGATAGCAGAAAACACAAAACCTGTTTACATTTACCCCTCTCCTCAGCTGCAAGAAAGCCTCTGCTTTGAGGAGCAGGAAAGGAACCAACCTGCTTAGATGCTGCTGAAGCCTCCTGCGGGGGAAGCAGACTGTATCTCCCCGTAGTGCCTGCAGCGACGCGTGGGGTTTGCCTTTGAAGCAGAATGGCTTTCAATGGCAGCATTAAAAAGGGCTTTCTGTGATGGAGAAGCTTTTGGTTTGCTCTCCAGAAGGTTCTGGATGTGCCCCAGGGGGGTTGTTCCTATGGAGCTCCGTACGTTTAGAACAGGGGCGTTGCTTTGTGCTGTTTGATGTGCAGAGTGAAGCCTGGGCTGCGTGTGTCCCCACTGCAGCTTCCACAGGGAGGCAGCCACAGCTCCTGGGGCACTGCTGTCCCCTTGCGTGGGCACAACCAAGTCTTCCTCAACCCTTCCTCCCTGTGCCTCTCCAGTGGCAGGAGGAAGGAACACGGATCCCTGGCTTTACGTCGCGTTGGGCAAAGACTTCCTTCCCATCACACTTCCTAGCAGGGAATGTTGCCCTTTGCAGCCAGCTCGTGGCAGCAAAGTGAAGGGCAGCTTCCGAGGAGCCCCGGGATGCTGTCAGTGCACTGGGAGAGCTCCGCTGCCAGCGCTGCGGGGTTCATTGTGCTGCTCAGCACCCCGGGTGCCGGCCCTCCGCCCTCTTTGGTATCCTCGTGGCATCGGAAGCCTGCTGGGAGGCTGCCGGAGGAGTCTCTGCTTCATGCGGGCAACAGAAACCGAGGGAGCCGTGGGTTATCCCCGCACAGCCCTGGCTTTGCCCTTGGCAGCCACGAGCGGAGCTCCTCCAGGCTGACTCCGGGTGCTTCCCGTTGGCTGCGCTGGGCTCCTGGCTCCTCGTGCGTGCTTTGCTGCCTCTCCTGGGCGAGCCCCATCCCAAAGGAAGGGGATGGGCGACTTTCGCTCCCCGAGGAGGGAGGGCACTGACTGAGGTGGTTGCTCCGTCCCACGGCGGGGAGAGCTGCATCCCCCCATGCAGGGCAGCACGATGGGGTCTTCATCCCGCTTTGCCCCTCGGGCAGAGCGGCGCTGCTCGGGCTCCAGACAAATCCTCGGATACGAATCCACTCGGATTCCCGTTCTCCATTCCGCTCCCTTTGCGGTTCCCTTGCAGGTGCTGAGCGTTTACAGTGCCTGTTGGAAGGGAGCTGAAGGGATGGGAGCGGCTCACGCCATCCGCATCCCGGGATTGCCTTGGGAAGAGCCGGCCTGCAGTGCAGGCTGCCCGCGGGAGGGGGAATTCCAGTCCCGGAATGGGGATGGAGGCAGAGCTTCACCCCAGCACTTGGAGGAGTTCTGAGGGGAGAACTGGGAGGTAAAGGGAAGGACTTGCTCGGGATTAGGCTCTTTTCCTGACGGACCTCTGCAGTTTTCCCTTTTGGAGCCTATAGAGCCTCCTTTATTCCCGATGAGCTCTGGAGAACGGGATAGCAGCAGGAAGAGCGGTGTGGGTCACGGCGGAGCTCACCTCCCGCTGCCCTGGAGAGGAGATGGAGCTCAGCAGGAGCAGGGTTTTCCGGGAATAGCCCTTGCTAAAGAGCTGGAATTCCCTAGGATGGATGGGAGAGGGGGACGAGGTCCTTTGACTTCCTAATGCCAGGCACGTGCAAAGACTCACTCGCAGCCCAACACAGGGGTTTCCCTCTGGACAAGGACTTCCCTTTGATGTAACCCTCCGAGCTTTGTGTCCCCTCTCTATTCTTTGCCATAAAGATGGAATGTCCATTAAACTTTTGGAAGAAATACCTGGAATGTGTGTGTTCCCTCTGGATAGCGATGGTTGATGGCTTCTCTGTCCTTAGCTCCGCACCAGGAAGCCCACGAGCAGGAGGCTTTTCCCAATGGATATCTCCCAGGGAAGTGTCTCCAGGCACTTTTCCATGTTGGAGGGGGTCACCTCCCGCACCTCCAGGGCTTCCCAGCTCAGGTGACAAACTCCAGTCCCACTGAAAGTGATTCCCGGTGGAGCTGGCAGTCTGAAGATGGGGAGGGAGAGCTGCGCGCAGGTCGGATCCCACCTCCGATTGACATACCCAGAGGTACATCAAGGCCGGGTTAAAGCCATTCCCACTGTCCTATCCCTTTGCTCCTCTTCCAGGTCTCTTGGAGCCCTTTTAGGCCCTGGGAGCTGCTCCAAGCTCCCCCTGAACCCTTCTCCAGGCTCCCTGAGGATGCTTCGCTCGCCCTCACCTCCATCCCTCTGTTCCATGCTTCCTCCACCCCATTATGTGGGAAGAGGTTGCTGTTCCTAATGGCTTTCTGCCGGCACAATGGGATGCTTTCAGCTCTCCCCGGAGGAGTGCTCCTCTCGGTGCTGTGTCAGCCTTTCCTGGCCACTGGGGAGTGGGACCGTGGCTTCCATGCGTTTCAGCGGATGCAGGAGGCGGTGTCCCTCTTTACTGCGGGGGGATGATGGATGTTGGCAGCACGGGAACGAGGCGTTGACTTCCAGCTCCGCATCCTTCGCTGAGCAGCCGGCACTGCTGCACAGCGCCTCTGGGCTGTGTTACTCTGTCCCCATCCCCTCCTGCTCCTGCTTTGTCCCATTCTCCAACGGGACACACTTGGAGCTCTTTCTCCCCTTAGGGCCTTTGGGCTGCAGATGTCAGCAATGTGCCCCCGGGGCTCTGGGATGATCCATCCGAAGGGATGCGCTGAGCTGAGCCAAAGGATGCAAATCCCTTCCCTGGCTCAAACGGAGCAGGAAGCTCAAAGGCAGGGTTTAGACCTGCTCCAAATGTACGAAGCCCCAATGGCTCCGGTGAGCAGCTCCCAGTGCCTAAAGGGGCTCCAAGAATCCCAGGTAAGGGAGGCAGGGACAGGACGGGGGGAATGGCTTTAACCTGCCAGAGATGGGATCTTAGGAAGTTCTTCCCTGGTTGAGGCCGGGTTGGAGGGGCTCGGAGCAACCTGCTCTCGTGGAGGTGGATGAGCTTTAAGCTCCCTTCCCCCCCAAACCATTCCATGATTCTTATGTGATTCCCCCCAGTTCCAGAGCTCATTCTGCTCCTGTCGCTTTGAAGGCTGACCCCGACGTTGTGAACATCATCCACAAGCGAGGCCTAATTCACGTCCCAAGTGAGCCCAGGGAGTCTTAACCCAGCACTTAGGCTCTAACGGGGCAGGGTCGGATCAGCTCCGCATCCCGCGTCCCGCTGCTCCCAGTTCTTAGGCCGTTATGGTCTGGGATTGTCTCTTAGTGTCTTTGGGCTGTTGTCAGGCTTCAAGCTCACCCAGTTCCAAGAGGGACACCTTCCACAGGCCCAGGCTGCTCCAAGCTGCCCTTGAACACTCCAGGGAAGGGGCAGCTCCAGCTTCTCCATTCAGCCCATTCCACTGTCCCAGGGAAGAACTTCCCAATATCCCATCTAAACTCCCTTTGAGTTTAGATCCCCTCTGGTAGCTGAGCATTCGGAGCAGGAAAGATGGGAATGCAGGGAGTTAAATCCCTGCTGCCAGCACTCCATCTGCAGTCAGGAGGGACCCGCACCACCGCAGAGCATCATTACTGTCAAGCCCATCCTGATGGATGCACTGCTATCCCAGCACTGCCACGTGAGGAGGGGGAGATTCCCTATGGCTGGAACACCCTTTGGGGCTCAAACCGGTGCTTTTCGGGCCACAACAGAACCCAATGAACTGAGAGGGGTGAAGAACAGCCTCAAGTAGGTGCTGTGTGTCCCATGGGTGCTACGTGCAGCTTCCCCCAGGGCCATGGGAGGAGCTGGAGCATCCCAGCCTGCCGCACAGAGCTCCTAATGCCATGATCCCGTTCCCCCCGCAGCTGTGGCCGCTGCTGAGTGCATTCCCAAGGGAATGATCCCGGAAGTGAGCAGTCAGAAACAGAAGCGGTGGTTTTCCTCCTTTATTGAGCTTTGGCAAAGAAGAGGTGTGGGGGGGGTTACATCAGGCGCTCGGAAGGCAAGGTTGGAAGCCATGGAATACTGCTCATGGAGGGAAAGGGCGTCTATTGGCACAACTCCGTGAGTAAAACCCCTCTCATGATAAACACCATTTCCCCTTTCGCTCCCACAGTTGTCGGCTCCATGGGTACCCCCTTCCACGAGTCCCAACAGGACAAACAGACCTGAAATTCCACCCTTCCGGAAGCTCAGCCCATGGCAGCTGCTGCCCACGGCGTGGACGTGGCCATCACTTCCCATACCCCCCGTTGCCTTTGAACTCAGTGTGTAGCTATTCCGACCACCCCATGGCACGTCGGGAGCGCCGGGATCCACTCGCAGGAGCAGCCAAACCATGGACTGCGCTTCCCGGAAGGTGAACCACTGTTACAATCATCACTGTCTGACACACCACTTCCCATCTCCATTCCGGTCTTTGGCAGAGAAAGAGGGCACAAACTCCGGGAAAGGGTGGGTTGGAAGGGCCCTTCAAGCTCATTTCATTCCAACGAGGGCCACCTTCGAGCAGGTTGCTCCTTCCCCATCCAACCTTGGGCAATTCCAGGGGGTGGGAATCAAACGAAGAGACTATATTACAAAGCTTTCAGGACCACAAGCTACTGGGAAAGGCCAAAGAAAAGTGGTTCTTTGCACATCTCTACTATAGCCTTAAGGACAGACAACAGAAAACACTCCACTGACGTTACTCCAGGTGCCGCACGGGAAGGCTGCGACTCCCGTGCTCCTATTGCCAAGTGCCTCTGTTCCACGTGGAGCAAAGTGTACTTAGGAATTGCTTTGGCTTTATGGCCGGAGTGAGCACGGAGCTGCGGATCCATCAGGAGGGCACCAAGGGTGGAAGTGACACAAAGGGGATGGATGCCCACCACAGGCGTGTCCGTCACAACAGGGCTTGGGGAGCACCGCTGACCCCCAACTCGTCTTTGAGGCACATGCCCATGGTCCTCCATAAAGCCAAAGGAATTCCTGGTCCTGGGAAAACACACACAGTTGGGCTCCACCTCGAGCACGATGTGCAGATTTCATGTGATGAATTGAACTGGGGGGGGGGATCAGCTGCCATGCGGCCAACTTAGGGTGGGTTGGAAGGGACCTTGAAGGTTCCACCCCCCTGCCATGAGCAGGATGCTCAGCACCACATCCAGCCTGGAACGGCTCCAGCGATGGGGCACCCACCGCCTCTTGAACCCCCATGGAACGTAACTGGGATTCAGCTGGAGTTCAGAACGAGGATGGCCCAGACCCCGCTGAAACCCCAGTTCTGAGCGGCAGAACCGCGCGTGCTTCCCCCGCCACGGGGGCCCAAGGGCCGAGGCTCCGCGCCCGATGGCACGGGAAGGAGCCGCCATGCTCCCGCTTGGCAACGCGGCACTGTCACGGGCAGGCGGAGCACAGCCTGAGCGGGACACAGCTCTGGGGTCCCTCCTCCAAGTCACAGCGAGCAGAAGGCGAGGAGGAGCCCGCAAGCAACTCGGCGCTATGAGGTATATCGGAGTAGAGGAAGGTCCGCGCTGCCAACGTGAGCACCGTCAAAGCTACGGAGCCGTGAGGAAGGGGAGAGGAGGAGGAGGGAGAGGGAAAAGGAGGAGGAAAAGGAAGAGGGGGAAGAGGAGGAGGAGTCGAGGGAGGAGGAACAGGAGGAGAATGAGGGCAAGGAGGAGAAGGAGGAATCGAAGGAAGAGGAAGAATAGGAGGAAAGCAGAAGGAAATAAGGAGGAGAAGGAGGACTAGAAGGAAGAGGAGAATGAGGGCAAGAACAAGAAGGATGAATAGAAGGAGGAGAAGGAGAAGGAGGAGAAAGAGAGAAGGAGAAAGAAAGGAGAACAAGAAGGAGGAGGAGATGGAGGAGATGAAGAAGGAGAAGGCGGAATAGTAGGAGGAAAGGAAGAGGAGGACAAGAAGGAGAAGGTGAGGAGGAGATGGAGGAGGAGAAGGAGCAGAGAGAGGAAGAAAAGGAGGAGGAGAAGGAAGAATAATGGAGGAATAGAAGGAGAAAGATGAGAAGGAAAAGGAAGAACAGAGGAGGGGAAGGAGGAATAGAAGGAGGAGCAACAGAAGGGGAAGGAGAAGGGGCAGAGAAGAGCCTTTGGTATCCGCGGGCCTGTTCTTTGCAGGGCTGCGCTGCCACCCCTGCGGCCCGCTTGGAGCTGAGGTATCCACAGGAAGAGTCAAGAGGAGAAGAGCCCGGGGAGGCCCCGAGTGGCAAAGGTGCTGCTTTGGTTCGAGCAAGGCACTGGTCCCCCCCGGCAGCAGCCCCACGCCAGCGCCGGGGCTCGGCTCCCCCGAGAGGCCTGAGGGCATCCTGAGAGCTCCTGCAGGGGAGGAGCACCGGGAAGTCCATGGAGGAGCACCGGGAAGTCCATGGAGGAGAACCGGGAAGTCCATGGAGGAGAACCGGGAAGTCCAGGGAGGAGCACCGGGAAGTCCAGGGAGGAGCACTGGGAAGTCCATGGAGGAGCACCAGGAAGTCCAGGGAGCAGCGCCAGGGTCAGCTGGTGGTGGTCCATGGGCATCCCAAGTGATGCCTTAGGGGAAGGCTCGGAGCCAGCAGCAGACGCCCTGGATGAGGCTCCTGCAGGCTCTGCACCAACGCGGGGTCTCACCAATGAAGGCAGGGCCTTTGCTGTCCTCCAATCCAGGTGTTCCTGCCCATGGATATCAAATCCAGCTTTTAAGCACAGCCAAAAGCACCTCCCATAGGAGTGGGGGTTTAATGGCTCTTACACTGACCCAGTGCCCCGTGCTCACCTTGGGCTTACTACATGCTAATGGCAGGGTTAAGGGGCTCCTAAGGCAAACCTGAGCTTGTGAAGCTCTGGAGGTACAGGCTGGTGGGAAGGTCAAGCAGCATCCAGGAGGGAATTTGCTCATCAGATCGTTCAGGCAGAGAAACAGGATAAAGGGCACTAATGCCCCAAAGCCAAGTGAGCAACTTGAGAGTAATCACTTGGGGACGTGATCCTAATGGAGCTTAATGCAGCTTTGTTTCATTGCTCGCTTGAGGAATGGGATTAATTGATTTTCATAGGAAAACTGGAGTTGTGAAGAGCCAACCATCATGGAATGGTTTGGACTGGAAAGGACCTTAAAGCTCATCTAGTTCCATGGGCAGGAACACCTTCCACTAGAGCAGGTCGCTCCAAGCCCCATCCAGCCTTGAACAGTGCTGGGATGGACCATTCCCAACTTCCTTGGGTGACCTGTGCCAGTGCCCCACCACCCTCACAGTGAAGAATGAGGACTTAAGGAGGACTTCCTCAGGTGCAGACCCTTTCCCTAAGGAACCAACCAATGGACCAAGCCTGGATCCATCCCAGCTCAACACAACAGCGCCATCCACCGGACTTTGGCGCGGGGAAGGCCATGGACCGGCTCCACGTCTCCAGACGTTCTCTTTGGCTGGCGGGAAGGCAGAAGGACAACGGCATCAGCGGGGCTGGAGCATCCCCGAGGAGCTTCTCTTTGGGTACAGAACGGGACGGAGGAAGAGCCGAGCTGCAGCTCGACGGGAGCACGAGCGGGATGCAGACCGCGCGGCGCAGGAGGTCTTTGGTATCTTTGGTATCATCAACACGAGTCAAACACAAGTGGACAGTCCGTGAGGTAGCCTCTTTGGTTCTCACTAGCAATACAAAGGGGATTTTTTTTTTTCCTGTTTTTCTCTTTTTTTTTTTTTTTCCTCTTTTTTTTTTTCCTTGGGTTTTTTATTTTTGGTTATCCTCACACACAAACGTTCATCCTTGGAAGCAGCTTTGTTGAAGGGGGTTCTCTCTTGTTGCTTGGCGTGGATTCGTCTTCCCCTCCAGCTTCAGTGTGAAGAAGCCACAAAGTTCAGGCAAAGTATCCCAATGTCT
>JAOEHX010052107.1:0-13878 GCA_025448015.1 Bolborhynchus lineola | reverse complement strand
CACCCCCGGCGCCCGTCCCGCCTCCCCATCCCTGAAAAAAACCCCATATAATAAGCACTATGTGGAGCGGCTCTTTCAGAAAGGACGGACCGCCACCAAGCATCTGGGATGGAGGTCGGCGCTCCTCACTGCACAGTAACTTAGAAACAAACCAGAAAAAGGAAGAAAAAAAAAAAAAAAAAGAAAAAAAAATCCACCCAAAAATCTTGTCCCTGCCCTCGACGGGATGCTGCCTGGGCGCCCGCCCCGACCAGCCTCGCACCTGTAGCCGGGCGCCTGGATTTCGATCGAGGGGCTCAGGTGGAGACGGACCCTCGGGGTTTTGCATCCGTGCGGCTTGCAATCTGCCCGGGAAGAGCCGGGTGGGAGCCGCGGCGCTCGCTCGGCTTGCGGGACACGCGGCGATGTTGGTCGCAGAGAAGGAGTAATAATGACTCCGGGGCTGGCGGACGCCCGGGGCTGGCTTCTGGCTCGGTGGGGCTGCAGACTCCCAGGCAGCCGGAGGGCCCTCGCTCCTCTCCCCCTTCCCCCCCCCGCTGCTGCTTCCTAAGGAGCCAAGCTCCTTCCTCAGCTATCCCCTTCAGCAACGGGGCAAAACGAGAGCGGACTTCAGCAGCTGCAGCAGAGCGCACGGGGTACGCAGCCGCCGGCCCCAGCGAGGTCGCCCCGCGGGGGCTTGCTCTG
Source organism: Bolborhynchus lineola (assembly GCA_025448015.1). Lineage (NCBI taxonomy): Eukaryota > Metazoa > Chordata > Aves > Psittaciformes > Psittacidae > Bolborhynchus > Bolborhynchus lineola. The sequence goes on along the minus strand of JAOEHX010052107.1, from coordinate 13,194 downwards.
ACTCTGCGCCCGCCGCCCGGCTCGGCCCCGGGGAAGCCGTACCCAGCGATGCCGCTGCCAGCCGCCTCGCTATGCGCTGCCTTACACTTCCCTCCCTGGGAAGGGTCCTTTGCTGTGCTCAGGGACGCAAGTCCTGGGACGGTAGGAGCCTGTCCCACCCGGGACGAAGCTACTCCCGACCGGGCAGTACCCACACTACACAAACCAAACTACCCCCAAACCTCTCTATACAGCTTCGCCGGGCGATTTCTTTTATTTGGTACCTTGAAATAAATATTCATTACGACTACTGGCTACACCTGAAATTATAGCCTTAATTGCAGAGCTGCTGGCCTGAGTTGCCACATTTGCTGCTTACTCATCTGTAGGCAATTGCTCGATGCCCAGCCATGGTGGTTACCTTTAGGGAAAGCTCTGTGCCGGTACTGAGCTGCGCCGAGCCCCGGGGCTGCCTCCCCTGTTCCCCACCCTAGGCGGAGGCCGGTGCCCACGAACGGGGCTTCCGGGGCAGTTCCAGCCCTCGCCGTCTGGGCAAACGTGTGATCCCGAAGACGGGATGCGCACGTTGTTGAGCAAATTAGCCAATTCGAAACATAAGCACTCCGGGAAGAGAGCCTGCCACTCCCAGAGAACAATTGAAAAGAAACCCGGCACTGTTATATTGATGTATGCGTCGAGTAATTACACGAAGGTCAAAGTTATTGCACACACTAAAGTAGGTGTGCTCACTCTGTAGTTTGAGAGTGGATTATGTTCCCTCTTAGATCACTGGCATATATCTGTATTCTAGAGTGTTCGGTTGTTTTTCCTGCACACATAAAGAGGATATAAATAACGGGGTATTGTTGGGGGTTGTTGGGGGTGGTTTTTTTTTTTTGTTTGATTCATTGCTGTTTGGCTTTTTGGTTGGTTGGTTGGTTGGTTGGTTTTCCTTGTCATATGCTACCTGCTATCTGAACCCAATCCCGAAACAAAGTTTCAAAGACCTTCAATGAGATGGACCAGATGCTAAACAGATAGCTAAACGCAGCAAGACCTTGCTGTGGTTGAAATGAGACAAGCTTCAGACAAACTTCTTTTAAGGGCTATAGCACCCTACCCTAGAAGACAAAGAACTGCAGGGCATACGCCTCTTCTACTGAGGTTTTTTTCCTTTACTGTTCCCACAAATGCTAAAAATTATGTGACTGTCATTGGCCTTTGATCTCAGTTCTGTCTTAAGACAGATGAAGCTGCATTTCTTTAAGAAGAGCTTTACAGAGCCACATGAGTGCAAAATGTAATTGAATATTTGGGTTTTTTTTTTTTTAACTTTAAAAGAGATGAACACCAGGTTGACAGCTTCTGTACTTGGATGTTCATTTAATCACCATTTCCTGATTACAGGAGATGAACTATGATGACAGACTTGCAGATGAATAGGGAGCCCAGTATACTAATAGTAAGTATAAGGGACATAAAGAACTTGCAGTGAGGTTGGAGGGGAAAAACGTATACGGAGCATCCATATTACACACATCATTTGGAAGCACCTCAGCAGCCAGGGGGAATTCAGAGAGTAGCAAGTGAGGTGTTTAGAATGCTGCATGTGCCCATAATTGGGCAGACACCCACATAAGCTATATACCTGTCTAACCTATATATGTGTGTATGTATGTGTATGTATGCATATGTAAGTTAATCACATTTATATGCTAACTTACTTATCTGTCTATATTCCTGAAGATAAGATTTAGCCTAGTCAGTTGTATTCCAGACTTTTAAATCCTATTGTTCAAATTTTCAAGGTAGACGAGGTAATCGAACTGCATTCCAAAAAAGCCAGAGTTGCACAAGGTTGTCTAATCCAAGCTGGCATAATAACATTGAACTTACATCCACTCCACCCTCCACATCACTAATCAGTTTTATCCTGCTGAAAGCAGGCATAGATAGTGTTCTCCCCTAGGACTCAATGTTTGAAGCTGATTCTTATATAGGTCCTGTCCACATTTAGAGAATACATTTTATTACTGCTATCAGTAAAGAAGATGTAATACCCACAGAGCACTAATAATGCACCTACACCGCTAGGGTTTCAACTCTAGACTGGATTATTCTTCCCTGTGTATGCATGGAGATCAGTTCATACGCCATAGAATTAGCATGCCAGGTTAAAAAACAAACCCTAAAAACCTTCTCCATGAGTCAGTTAGTTCACAATGAAGGCTTGTAACCACATTAACAATTAGTTTCAGGCTTTTCCTTACTTCTTTTTTAAACTACTCTTCTCCTTACCCCTTGTCTTGCCCCTGGCAAGGAGAGAGCTTGCTAGAGCTACGCACCTGTACAATCTGACAATTGTCCTAAAGCTCCCCACAGCCTTATTCTCCTTCAGACTAACACAGGCTACTTGTCCTGTGGTCTCTGCAAGTGGTTAGTTCACTTACAGCCACCTAACCCTTCCTGGTTTGGTGTTTCTTGGCAGGTGTTTCATTATGAAGCTTCACTAGGAACTAAACTGGAATATCCCCCAAAAGCCAAGAAACAAAGAAAATCCATTGGGCTCATTTGCACCCCAGAATCCAGCCTAAGCATCTAGGAAAGATTTTTTAAAACAGTGCTTAAAGCAATCTTGTTGGTTGAACCCAAGGCTGACTGTGTGGCATCTTTATGAGAAAATAGGTTTTTCTCCATGTACAATTTTACTTTTAGTTTAAAGGCAATAAACATGTTCTTAAAATGTATTGGTATGTTTTCTAAACACAGGAGATTTTCGCTGTAGAGGCAGGCTATGCAAAAGTTGGTATGAGAAATCCATACTGACACTAGAGAACTAGAAGGCAAATAACACTTGGGACTCTTGGAAAATACACTTAGGGAAAAAACATGTCCTAAATATCCTTCTCCCACCCAGAAACATGCAATAAGCTTTTTTATTGTTTATGACTGTCGCTTCAAAATGTTAATTGCATTTTCATTTTACTCTTTTATATGTGTATATGATATTTCTGTTTGTTTCATTACTTTTTTGATACTAGAGACAGCTGATGCTGATATATAATGTGCTATAATAGATTTAAATCTTTTATCCTAAACTTTTCTTTTTTGAGATTAATGCCTCTTATCTGCGTGACAATGAAACAGCTTTATCTAACTCAAGAAAGGAGATGTTGCTTTAGGAAAGCAATGATGTCCCCGTCAGTGCTAAGTTGCAGCTTTTCTGACTGAATTTTAAAATACAAAAGCAATTTCACCTCTTAGATTGTCATATTATGAAATGTTAGTAGTAGTTGCGCATATCAAAGCACCAGCTACTATCGACATGTCGTGAAACGTGAAGGCAGCATCAAACCAGCCCCCTCACGAAGCTCCACGTCACCAGTTGAAAGCATATTTCTGACATATGCTCGTACTTTTTTTCCTCACAGGTATTTGGTGGTTTCACTTGACTCCTTTTTTATCTTTTCCTTTTACAAAAGCAGTATTTCTGCTGCTGAGGCCACAATTTGTTTCCCGATTGCTCATTTTTCAAGACAAACTAGAGAAAACCTGAGTCATCATCTTTGTAAGAAAGCACACGTTTAGTGCTTGGCTGATTAAAAGACAAGGCTTTGTGAGTCATCGTTATTTTCAGTGTCAAGCTGCTGGAGCATTTTTGCTTCCAAAAGTAAAGAAGAGCTATGTTGTCAGAAAGCTTGGAGAGAGGCAGGTAATAAATCGCATTGCACTGCGTAAAGGTTTTAATGGTCTTTTCGATTCTGCTGGAGGTAAGTTGCCAGGAGAAATATTAATGTTACATATTAGTGTTTCAGTTTATGTTTGTATTTGCTTTTGTGGTGATGAGGGCACTTGAAGCAAATTGGCTGGTCTACAGGGCACAGCAGTAACTGGTTAGAGTTGCTCTAGCAGTTGCCTGGCTACTTCTGTGAACTTCTGACACCAAGCAACCCAGCATGTTAGTGGCATAATGTTTATTCTCTGTGGAGAGAAAGAGCATTTTCCATTCGGGCTGAAGACTTAGGTTAGATTTTAGTCCTTTTCAACTGAGCCTATAAATTTTACATTGAGGTGAGGGAAATTCAGAAGGACCAAGCCAGTAACTCAAGCAAGGAACCTCCAAAGAGAGATCCCTGTGTAACCACAAAGCCTTGTTTATAGACATTATAGGTCTGCATAAGTACGTTTTCACTTTATATAGTTTTTTTAGTACTGCGTGTAATTGAGCATAAACTAATGCTGCATTGGATATACAGTTCTGGAAATCCTATTTTCTGTCATAATATTCTAATAAGTACCTATTTTGAGCTAAAAGTTCAGGCTGGAAGTCATACTGGGCTGGATGAAACCTAGAAATGTAGGGAGTGATAACTGGTTATATGACAACAGGATCTGGGTGAGAAGGCTCTTTAAACATTCCTTCAAGAAAAAAAAAGAAGAAAAATGCTGAGTCCTAACAATATAACAAACAAAAATGTAATGGGATGATACTCTGAAGAAGTGTACTTTACACCTTCTTTCTCTACTGTATGGATTCTTGCTAACCTTTCCAGCCCATCGTAAGACCCAGAGTTTCTGTGTTGCCATGAGGTATGCTGAGCAGTAATTCTTACGGAGGGCCAAAGGTAGGGCTTTGCACCCGGCAAAACTTATTCACACCAGGCTTTTCTTGGAGCTAGGGGTCCTCAAGGGACAAGGATAAGAGCTGCACTTCAGCACAGCCTGGAAGAGGGAATCTTGCCCTCACCATTGGCTAGCGGTTTTAAAGATTCTTTATACCATGAATTCACTGTCAATATACTTTTGTTTTGACTTAGTGACTGAAATAAACTGATTATTCTTCCTTTCTACCAGTATTATGTCTGTGTCATTGTGAATTTGGAAATTCCTTTTCAGGTATTTATGTAGCAAAAACCCCAGCACCAATGGCCTGTCTGCTTAGATTTTCTTTTCCCAATTGAGTTATCTCAGCTGGGTTGACACAAACCTAGTTTAAGCAACTTAAAACTGTGTGAGTTCAAATGAAGCCCACAGAGGATGCAACCATACTGTTCAGCAGTGTCAGAACTCTACTCAGGCTGTAACCCAGACCCACCTTTCTGTTGCTGAAACAGTAACTTAAAATTAAACATAACTATTTTATTTTTGTATGCTTCCCCTACTTTCTCCCTCACTTTATTTGATGTGATATTTGCAAATCTGACCAGTGCAAATTTTGAGCCTATTTTCTTTTCAACTATTATCTGGTCATAATGTTTTCTGTCTCTGATAGCAGAATGCCACATTCCCTTCTTGTTGTGTGAGATGCTTAAAGCATCTCTAGTTATCCTGTGAGATCTAAACACAAACTGTTTAAATAAGGTTTGTATCACAGACTACGCTAATTTGTAAAGCTGCATTTGGGTAGAAGGTTATAAATTCATAGGTCATATGGAAGAAGATTACAGGAATAAAAAACTATACCATGTTAACCCCCAGTCCCCTTCACATCCTTTGTCAGAGCATGATTTGATTCATATAAAGAAAAAGACAGTAGAACATCTGGCAGAATATTAACAGCTAAGGAAAATTTGCTTGCTATTTTTGATTTGGCTGGTCCTTTATACAAAAGCTTTCTTGAACTGAATGTTGCTAGTGTATGTGATTTCAGGTAAAAGCAGGGGGAAAATCTTCAGGATATTGTTAGGACTTTCATTTGAAGTTTAAAGCCAGATGACATGAAGTCAAAGAGACCTCAAAGGTCTCTTTGCAGTTTGCACCTGTATTTTGCTGTAGTTTTAAATTATTCAAGGTAAAACCTAGAAAAGCAGAAAAACTGAAATGATTCATAGCTAAGATAGATAAAGCTCATAAAGCTTAGAGAAGAAGACTGGATGCATCGTCTGTACCTCACTTGGGTTTTTACAGTATTAAAAATACCTTCTAACATCTGGTAAACTTCAGTATTTTGTTAGAGTTTGGCATTGAAGTAAAAAACCAAACACTCTGCAACTGTTGATAATGCCTAAGTGCAAAACTTTTTTGTCCATCCCTAGCTTTGAATGGCCTTGTCTTTTTGTATCCATGAAGGATTCAGCTGGGCTTGAATTCAAAGTTTTGTTATTTGAAGATCAAGGTTAAAATTCTTTTTCTTTTTGCAGAACTAAAGGTCTCATCAAATAAATAAATATAATTTAAAACCCCCCTCAGAGCCAACACTTTGCACATTCATGGACTGAATTATTTAATTACAAGCAAGTCGTTATTTGCTAGTAACCCCCTGTTTTTCAGGATCAATGAACTTTGCTCAAATAAGCAAGAAAAAAAATCATAAGCTCTTCTTTTGCCTGGCACAGAACCAGGTTGTTTTGTAAATTTCAATGTGAAATCTACAGTGCACAATCTCTCCATTAGTAATCTTGGCAAAGGTTTATCAAGTTATTCTGAATAATTTCCACCAAGTTTAGAGTGAGTGTGTCACTTGGCCTGTTATGGACCTGTTCCTACAGTTTACTCTGCTGTTTACCTGTGTATTGTCAGACTCTTTCTTGCTGATTGGTGTCAAAGGAAAAAAAGCAGGTTGTAAAATCACTCTTATTATCCTTCAGTGTGGAAGGATATAAAGTGTGAAATCCAGACCCATTGCTTTCATTCTGGTTTTAGTGATCATAGAAACCTGCTGTAGGGCAGGACTAATCTGCCAGAAAATTATTATTGAGCTCTGGTAACTCAGATATGTGTGTAGACTTGAAAATGTCGTTCTAAGTGCCAATTCCAGGTCCTAAAAGAGCCTCACATGGTATCCTCCACCTGGCTCAGAAATACGTTGCATTCCACCATAAAGAGGAGGAAGTTTGTTAATTGCCAGGCAGCTGTGAACAATTTAATCTCCTTCCAAACAAGTTGGCATTCTATTCCAATTGCATAGTTTCTTGGGGGATGAGTAGTTTGAAGAGTGGTGAGAGATAATAGGGTTTTTATTTCGAGGTCATTCCTATGAATTTGGCCTTGACAGTAACATCTTGATAATAGGGTTGCCAAATCTCACAGCCTCATGATACTTAATGGGTTTGGAGTTTTTTCCTCCGTATGCTAGAATGGAGGGTTTGAAAAATTAATGTTTGGAAGACAAGTTTGAAACCTTGAATTACTGCTCTGTAAAACTTGGAAATCATGTGTAGAACCACAGTTTTATAATTTTAGGAAGAAGAAATCCCTGTGATTTTTAAGATAGACTTCTTATTCTGAAGACTGGTGATTGGCACTCGGGATTTCCCACATTATGCCTATGAGAACTGAGCTGTTAACTTGACTTATTTCTCTAGGTAAGTCTTTTCCTCTCAAGATTTCTTTGTCAAAAATTCACCATCCAAGTCCTAAACAAGCCATTTTTGCCACCTCTTTGGTAATGCATTTAGAAAAAAGAATCACAAGGAACTACTACAAGGAATTCATATCCAGATTTCCCCAGGTTCTCAGAACCAGTAACTTTGTTCTGATTATTAGAACGGCTCTGCATTCAAAACCTGTTGTATAGGTATTTAAGCCAGCAGTACTTCTGTCAGGTGTGCACCTGATATGGTTTCCATGGGAGCTGTTTGGTGCTTATCCATTTGCAAACATGGCTGCTTATGTAGATAATAAATTAGAGTTAGTGAACACAGTGTTCTTCTGAAAGCCTGACCTTTGGTCTTTCTGGCACACTGAAAGAAGAGTGAAGGAAAATGCATCCTTTCTGTGCTTTACATATTCAGTGCCACTTTTTCTTTACTCTAAAACTAGCTAGACATGACTTTGAGGATACTTCTACCAAAAGCTCCCACTATTTCACTGCATTTTCAGCAATCACAGTGAGATTCATGTGCCAAATCACAGGTAGATAATCACCTTAACTCCTCCATTTTCACTGGCATTCCTAAATCTCAAAGCTTTTTTTTTTTTTTTTGTTCAACAATATATATTGGGCTTGGCTTAAATGAAAATGTTTAGTAATATTCTCTAAGACCTAGCTTTATCCTATCATAAAGTGCTGGTGTTTAAGCACCTAGGAATCTCAGTCATACATAAAGTGGAGAGGCAGAATTTCAGGATCTTTGTGTATAAAGCTGAAGGACCAAAGTATCTGGATTTGTAATGTTTTTGCAATGGGCACTGTATCTGAAGGGAATTTTTAGGTCCAATTTGCTAACCCATTTTAAATGAGGTTGTCATTCCCAAACAGAATGAGTTTGTCATTCCCAAACAGAAAGGGACAGGATTTTGTCTTCTGAATTCCTGTTTGGCCACTAGTGCTTGGGCTAATTTGGGACAGGTAGAGAGAACTCCACACACTGCTGAATAAACTAGAAAAATCCTGATGTCTCTGACTAAGGTCAGCAGCACTAATTAGCACTAATTAACACCCATGGACAGGAAATCTGCTTGAACCTGTCTGCTGCACTCCTTGGCTTTGGCCACATCCCAAATCTTCTGGGAAAATGATCCTGATGGTATATCATGGCAGAAACACATGGTGGGATGCTCATGGGCTACCTGTCTACCTAGGATGTTTATAATCATTCTCGCTTTCTAAGTTTACTGAAGTATTTTTGTGCAGAGGGTGCAAACCCAGAGGCTTTTTGCCCACATTTGGATATGTTTTAAACCAGAATTTAAAAACACCAACAAACCAAACAACAACAAATAACCTAAGCTGAAAGTAGACTAATGCAAATAAGGAAACAAAAAAATCCCAGTGAATTAAACTTCTGGCTTGAATGATACAAGAGTTTCGGACCATGCTAAAAAAGGATCTTTTCCCTCAAGTGTGTCTAAAATGTCACCAAGTCAACAGAACAGTGTGCAGAAATGGGCAATAATTGTGCTGCATTGGCATAACCAGCTTGAAGACACTTGCCTGGATAATGAAGAGGACACATTTGACGTGTGGAAATTGCCTATTCCTACAAAGTCCCTATTTCTTAATACTGCAAAGTACTTAACAAAGCTTCCCAAAAGCAAGGAAAGAAAAAACTCTGAACTGAAGACCACTTCTTTTTCATTCAACTTTGAAGAGTATCCTTCTGTTCTGTGCTGACACAGTCTGGGTTGATTCTGCTGAATCTGCCAGCAGAGCAAGGCTTAGGAAATTGACTGGGGAAAGGAGAATTCAGCCTCAGCTGTTTGCAGTCATCTGAGAGCTTGTGGTGATCCACGCCACACTGTTTGTGCTCACTGCAGAATGTATACACCTTGGGGGAAATATTAGTAATCTGGGCACAGGAGCTAAAGACTTTCCGCTAGAATAATCTGCATCATGTATTTGGCTTAGTTTTCTCACAGGAGAAATAGGAGTTTTCCTTGCTCTGTGTAGTCAACCATCATTCAACTTCCTATTGTATTTTTAAAGGATGCTCTCTGTAAACAGCAAGGATGCCAAGACTGCTGCTGTGCCCTGATGATATATGCCAGACCATAATGTTCCCCTGCTAATACAGAGCTCAGACTCACGAAGATTTGCTAGGAGAGAGTAGAAACTCTAGAAGATCTCCCAGCACATTTGCAAAACCAACAATACCAGGGGAGCTCATCTTGAACACATGGCAATCAGTCTGACGCATGGTAACTTGCAAAGTCATAACAGACAGAAGTACAATTTCACCATGGTCATTCTTCTTAAATAAAGACATCCCCTAAAAAAAAAAAAAAAAAAGCCAAAAAACCCCCCCCACCTAAATCCAGACCAAATAGATGTATATTTCCTCCATTGGCATTCTGTCTTGCTTCTTTTGAACCACTGCCACAGCTGTATTGGAGAAAAACTGATATCAGAATGTCAGGGCTGGGCTGGGTTAACCAAGGAAAATAAGTTGGAGCAACAGTGAATGACAGAAAAAGGTGAGGGGATGGAGCTGGGCTACAAAAGAATATGAAATGGTTCTGAAATAACTCCCACTCAGGTTGCACTTTTCTTTAACAACCTCTGTGTGCCCCCTAAGTCTGTTGGCAATTATCTGAGCCTTTACAGCCCTAAAGCCATCCTGTTGTCAAACTGTGTGCAATTCATCCTACACTTTGCTGAAAGAAGCATTTAATAGAAGATGTGGTCTGGCTGCCTGCAGTTTCTTCCCATCAGCAGTCCCAGTGGATAGGAAGAGTCATCGTGGGAGCATTCCTATAGCACTCATCTACCTATGATCCTTGGGCATGTACAGGTATATTCATGAGCTCTATATTCAGAATGGGTGAATGCTTCTCAGTAGCACAACTAAATTTGAACTTTGCTGTCCTAGCAAAAGGGCAGTAGTGGACAGGATACAGGGCCAAAGCACAGCTGACACAGAAGAGGGAGGGAACAGATGTGACAGAGCCAGAAAAAATCTGCCATAGAACAGATTTCCTTCATCCCTTAGCTGACAAGAAGTGGGGTCTGATTCTTTCCCATCCCAGCAGTGACTCTTCCTTTTGGGAATGCAGCAGTAGGAGCAAGTCTTGTTTTCTTGGGCTCTGGCACAGGTCACATAGAATTGGGGCAGAGCTGGTTTGTTCCTCAAGGCAATCTGCTGCCCTCAGCAGCTTCTACTCTGCTAGAGCCTGAGAACAGCTCAGCTGAAAACCCCCAGTAACTTTCTCTCAAGTCAAACTGCTGGACTCACAAGCAAAGCCTAAGTAAATTTACTGTGCCTGTATATGCAAGAGAGTATTTCCCCTTGGACACCAGTAAGTACCCTAGACAGTGGTGCCAAGCAGCACATCTTGCAGAGGCCATGCAAGTGTTGCCATTGGCAGATAAGGTTGCTTTGCCTCGAAGGTGAGCGAAAGTGAACGAGAAGTCAGGCTTTGAGGCACACCAAGGTTTCTTACATTTTCGTCTTTTGCAGCCTCCAAGAGGTACAAGATATACTGGTTTCTCTTTGCTCACTGCATTTAAAAGCAAATATGGACAAATTCATCTTAGGTCCCTTCTCTCTCTTTTCTTTCTTTGATTCCACTATTGGCAGTCCAGCCTTATGCTGGTGAAACTACATAAAGTCTGATGAAAGCCCTGGCACTCTTCTTTCTTCTGTTGTTCTTCCATAAGAAACTCCTTATTTTTTTCTCCTCTCCCTGTGCGTCACACTCAGGTAAGGGAAATGCTGCACATCAGTCCTAGTTTGGACAATACTTCCTTTTCTCATCTGTCTTCCATCTCCAAATCACCTACTTCTTTCTCTCATACTGTCCCCTTTGCCCCGTGTTCTTCCTTCAGCAATGAGTAGAGGTGCATACCTAGCTGCCTAAACTATTTTCTGTATTTCTTTTACTGGGGATTGAGGAGATGAAAGACAGGGAAAGGTAGGACAGAAAATACACAGAGCTGATATGCAAAGCTACCCTTAACATCTCTTCTGCCATCTCCTCCTCCTGCTTTATCTCTTCTACTCTGCAATCCCTTAAAAACTGTCAGGAAAAAACTGCATGCCTGTCAGTTTCAAAGCAGGAGAAAAGAAAAACCCCGTCCTCTCCAAGCTGTGATCATATCTCAGGATGGATGACTTGCTACACTTCTCCAGAATAATCCCTGACTACATCATTGTTCCTATTGGGGCATACAAACAGCTGAACAGACATTGCTAATATCTGTGGGAAAGACAGGACAATCATCCCCCTCTTTCTCCAAGTTTCTTCATTTTTGTATAACCATGTGTGCCACCTCATGAGGTGACAGCTCCTCACCTTGGCACATGGCACAAAACCACTGTGGTATTCTACTCAAGTTGGCACCAAGTGCTGCAGCAGCCTGCTGGTACTGACCTCCCTAGCCATGCTTTCAGCCACATGTCCTTGCAAGTGTTTGGGTACAACAGTTGCCTAGTTCTTGCCAATCTCAAGTATTCATGACTACAAGATGTTCCCAAAAAAAGCATGAAGAAAGGTAAAAGGTCTTGACTAATTCTTAAACAGTGTACTTGGGAATATTCACTGACGTTCTGGTTTTGAGTTTTTCAGATTGCATTTGTTTATGAGTCTTGTTTTGCTGTCCTCTTCTCCCACTGCCTATCCTTTTACCCTCTATCCCAAACATGAGGGCTAAGGATGATTGTTTCTCCCTTTGAAATTCAAGATTCTCTCCATTCCTGGATGTTATGCACTAAGAAATTTAATGGGAGGTGAGAGGAGAAGCTTGGCAACCCAAGAAAGAGCGCAATAAACCAGTAATTTACTTTCAAAGCATTAACCCCCACACCTAGAGTTAGTGGTATATGTGACAACCTAGGCAAATCGAAAAAGTCTCGGAAAAGCAGAGGAGAAAGGTCCTATGTTTCCAAACTGATGCATGGACAAAGTGCCAAATGATTGCATTTATTTCATTTGCCATAAACTGGGTTAGCTTTGAGCTTGAAGGAGAGAGAATAGCAGGTTTTTAAGTACTGCTTCTGGGCCTGGCATCAACACTTCTGTTACCATAATGAGTCAAACATCAGAAGCAATGCACACAAAAGGATGCAGGCCAATGCCTAGGCAAATAGAAGTGGGAAACAAGGACTAAAAAAATAAATGCACATGGCAGGGAAGAAGGACTCCATCCCCACAAACATTTTGAAATTATAACCTCAATTTCCTGCATTTCAGCAAATAAGGTCACTACAAAACAAAGCTAATGAAAAAACCCTCTAGAATTCTGTGCAAGGTTAATTTGCCAGAGGCAGATTTTGTTCTGCTAACTGCCATTTGCCATGTACCAAAGCCACAGTCCCCAAATGCTCTTGCACATTTCCATTCAGGCAAGCACACACATGATTAAGAACATTTGAGCAGTCATCCTTAGAACTGTGAAAAAGATAAATTCTTAAATGAAGGGAAATTAGTCTTCTCAGCCACAGAAACCATGGCCTCAGATGCTCCCTCCCCTTGCCATTTACTGGGTCTCCTGAATGGTTGTTGGATGACTGGGGGTAAATAACTGCCTCTGGGGACAGACTATGGGATGGAGAGTGCATCAACGGAAAACATTTGAAACTTTGAAGTGCACCCTCACTTGGGCACTCCACTGGGAACTCAGAGCAGTCTAGGGACACATATTTGGCACTTCTCACCTGCCTCAGCTGTCAAGTAATGCCCTGATTTGTTCTCTTCTACCTCACACTTCCACTGTTATTTCTCCCTCCTGATTATTTTCAGACCATCCATTCTTCCCTGCCCCCTCTTTCAACTTGTATCACTATGACCTGGAGAATTGATATGCATTGTCTAGTGCTCTTCTTTACTTTCCCTTGT
>JAOEHX010052105.1:0-11065 GCA_025448015.1 Bolborhynchus lineola | reverse complement strand
GGCGGCCGGGCTGGGCTCCTCGGGGCGGGGGGATGCGGGCTCTCGGGTGCTCGGTGGCTCCCCATCAGCTGTCCAGGCTAGCTTGTGCTTCCCCCTAACAGGTGGCTGACGTGCAGGTCGCTGCCCCCCGGGGCTCTGGGGAGAATTGCCGACACCGTGGCGGACCGGGTGCGGGTGCCCTGGTTCGCAGGGGCCGTGAAGATCAATGTCAGCCTTGTGCCGCCGCTCGTCCTGCTGCCCGTCTTCCTGCACGTTGCCGCCCTGCACTTCCTGCTGGGGCTGGTCATCCTGACGTCCCTGCCCGTCGTGGTGCTGTGGTATTACTACCTCACCCACAGGAGGAAGGAGCGGACTCTCTTCTTCTTGAGCCTGGGGCTCTTCTCCTTGGGATACATGTACTATGTGTTTCTCCAGGAGGTGGTTCCGCGAGGCCACGTGGGGTATTCCCAAGTGGTTGCTCTCACGTGCGGGTTAATTCTTATGCTTGCAGCCCTGTCTCGAGCCAAGACAGACCCTGGCTACCTTCCCATCCCAGCAAGCTGCGAGAAGTCATTGCACCAGGGCTTGCCCGGCAAGAGTGTTAGAGGGAGCTCCAATGGGCTCCATGCGTCAGGAGTTGCCAGCGGCCGTGCTGTGAATGGCGAAGCTCAGGGCTATTCCCGGATGTCAGCTGAAGAGCCAGAAGGTGTGAAAAAGGACTGGTGTGCTAGATGCCAGCTGGTCAGACCAGCCCGAGCAGGGCACTGCCGGCTTTGTGGCAGGTGTGTAAGGAGGCTGGACCACCACTGTGTCTGGTAGGTTTTGCACTGCTGAGCCCATGTGTGTTCTCTTTCTTTTGTTTTGTTTCCCCCCTTTTTAAGTTAGTTTCTTTTTTACAATTCTCCTCAGATTGGATTGTTATGTGGAAGGCATGCTAATGTACTTTAAACCAGTACATTTGACTTACCAGCTTTAATAAAAACCAATGATTTTGTTGTAGGTTGGGTTGACCTGATGGCTGATAACTTCTACGGTGTTCAGAATTCCTTCAGAATTCCCTTGGTTCTCTACTGCTTTTCATCTGGGCTTTTGGGTTTGGTTTGCAGTTTTAGATTTGGCCTGTGGAACACTAGCAGTCCTGAAGTTGACTTGCATTAGTGCTCTCCTGGGCAAGGGAGCCCCAAGCTGCCCGTGTGTATGCTGTACTGGAGCCAAGGAGCAATAGGGTGTGATGTGTCTTAGCACAGGTTACTACACTTGCTAAAAGCTTGATGTAAACAATCTACCACTGTTACCCTACTGGTCTCTTGACTTATGCCTATAACCTCTCTATAAAAAGCTATAAAGCTTCTTTGGACACGTTTCAAAGTTCTTAGCTGGTATTGTATAGAAGCACTTTGGAAATTAGGATCTCTGACAGCTGGGGGAGGGAGGAAGAAAGAGAAAACAGTTTCTTTTCCTTTTAAGCAAAGTAATCTTCTCTTTCCTTTTGGAGGATTAACAGCTGCGTAGGGGAGCGGAACCACCAAGCATTCATCCTTGCCCTCTCCTTCTTCATGCTCACCTCTGTGTATGGGATTACACTGACCCTCCACACCATTTGTAGGGGCCGAACTCCATTTGTGGCATTGTTCTACTGCCCTGGGGCCTATTCTGACTACAGGTGAGATGTCTGTCTGGGAGAGAGATGAGCTGAGAAAGGGCTTGGTCAGGTATCTGATCCTCAAAGGAGAGAAGGTCTGTGCTCTAGGCCTGTGCTCTTTGTGTCAAACCTGATCAAAAAGCCTTCCCTAGAAAGCTCTGGAAGGCAGGGATGCATCACTGCTTTTGCTAAGGCTGGGAGCCTGAGACATGGAGAGAACGTGCCATTTATTTGGAAAGAAAAAACAGAAAATGTTGGGGTAGCTGGTATTTAAATTCTTTATTGTGTCCTGTATAGATATATCCTTAAATATGTTTGTCCCCCAAGTGCAGGTAATGGTCTGACAGTCTAGAATACATAGTCTTTCCCTGTCATTCCTTACTGTTTATCTAGTGACTGTCCCTCCAAGTTACCTGGTTAGGACGGACAGCGTTAATGTGCCTTGTGTGGTGGGGAGGGTGGCCAGAAGCATTGGACATGAGTTCAGAGAGCAGCGCTACCACTGAAGGGAAGAGCGCACTAGCACGAGTGACTGCACTTTTTTCTACACTCCATTTCACGATCTATTGAGTGTGAGCATCGTTGTGTCCCCAAATGTGCCTTTGCAACAGTAAGTGTAAAGAGCTAGGTTGTGCAATAGCAATGCAAGAGTAGCTCTGGTAGAGTTAAAGCTCTCATTAAGCAAGCTGTGAAGCTTTAATTTTGAGAAAGCCTGTAAGGATTATCTGATGAAAGCAGCAAAGTGAGATCACTGTGGCAGATGCAGACAGGGATTTGAAAGGATAGTGATTACTAGAGAAAGTCACTCTAAAGCAGCTGCTCCAAAACTAAATGGCTTCCTTCCCATCTTTTTCCCTGCTGCCAGCTCTGCTCTGTCGTTCACCTGTGTGTGGTACTGTGCCATTGTAACAGCTGGCATGGGATACATCCTCCTTATCCAGCTGTTGAACATCAGCTACAACGTGACCGAGAGGGAAGCTCGGCTGGCTCTGCGGGACAACACCGGGCGCAGGCTCCTGGGTGGTTTGGTGATAGACACTGGCCAGTATAATAGGGGTTTCCTATGCAACTGGGGACATTTCTTGAGCCTGGGGTCATCTTCTCCACAGCACTCCGCTGAAGACATTGTGTGACCCCATTTTTCTGCAGATGATGTTGACTGACTTTCTTTAGCCAGGAGAATGGCCCCTTCCACTATGACTCCCTCTTCCTAAACCCTTCTTCATGGTTGGTGTATGGGCTGCGTATCCCATTGCTGACAACATCAGAAGCTTTCCCAGGCAGAACAGTTCTTCACGTGCTGTCAGCCAGCAATAGAATGCAGAAAGCAGTAAGCCATATGCACAGATCTGAAGAGGAGGAGCCTGCTGCCTTTTTCCACTGTGAGGAACTTTGTGCAGCTCAGCTTATCAGGAAGGAGAGCACAAGGTTTTGAGAACTGGAGTTTTCATTAGGTGTGAACCCTGGCATCAAGAGGAGCCTGCTCTGGACTTCGGAGTGCACACTGATTCCTGCAAAGGTTAAGGAATCCCTGGCTCGTGCCTACGTGTGACATTTCAGAGATGTCAGGAGAATGAACGTTAGAGATGGACCACTGCAGAAGTGAGTCTGTTTGCTAAAAGAGACTCTAAGCAGTCACTGAGCAGCTCCCTCCTCTCTGGTGCATTTTTATCTTTATTTTCTGTCTTCTGTTCCATCCTGCTGTATACATGCTTGTATTAAGTGCCTTTGTGAGCAAAACATTCCTGTAGGGCTTTGTAAGACCCCTTCACCTCTTGATCCCTAAAGCTGTTATTCCATCCCCATCTGTCCAACTGGGTGAGAAGACACCGTCATCTTCAATCTCATCGTTGTTCCTGCAGGCTGAGTCTGTGCTGTTTTAAAGGCTTGGCTCATCTCCCTTCAAGTGTTTCTGCACTGATTATGGATTGTGACATGAGACAGCGGGTAAATACACAAAGTAAAAAAGAGATGTTTTGAAGCAACGTGGAACAGGGGATTCTAAGGGGAAAGCAAGTGCTGTCTGGGGTCACAGTAGCTTTATGGAAAGTATCTTTCTCTCTTCCTATATGGGAGAAGAATGTCTGTGGGAGAGTAGACAACTCTGCTAACAGCATTTTTCATCTGTAGCATCTTGGTCTGTTGTGTTGCTAATAATGTAGTGATCCTGCCTCCTCTCCACCAAGTCTCCACCTGTCTCCTCCCCACTCAAGCCAGGAAGTCAAGGAACAGTTTGGCTTCTGATTTTTCAGGGATAGGATGTTTGAGCTGTTTTTTATGGTGGATGACCTGCACTGGCAGCTAAATGAATGTGTCAAATGTGCTCTGCAAGAATGCAACTTGTTCCTCATCAGCCTGCAATTGTATTATTGCCTGGACTTGAGCTTCAGCTGAAATAACAAGGTTTTGGTGGCAACTGGTTTTTGGGATTTTTGTGGGGTTTGGTTTTTGTTTTAAACCCTTTGTATATGTCGTTGGCCCTGCTGTTGTATGAAATACCTGTCTGGAAAAGACTGGGGCCATGGCACCAGAGTTACAGGCCTAAGTTCAGAAGCAGAGGGAAGGGCCTTGGTCTAGCTGATGTTTTTAGATGTGTGTGCAGCATGCACAAGTCATACTTACCCCTGAGTCCCCTTGCATGGCAGGCAGCTGGGGGCTGTTGGCTGAGTGATGGAAATTCACTGTGCACTGCTGTGCATTATCTCTGAAGAATGGATGGATGGTGCAGGGTGCCAGAAGGCAGCAGGGTTGGGAGTGTCCCTTGAGATCCCTGCCATATTGCCTCTGATTCCGTGTCCCAGTTTCAGGTGAAACCCATGTCCCTCTTTGTACTATTTGCTTTCATTAAGCAGCACTTTCTATAACCAGCAGATAATTGAGGAGCGCTGCACTTGAAATGAGGCTGTGTAGAAAGAGTTACTGACTTACTGAGTGTCCCTTATCTCCACTTACCTCTTTTCACCTAGTGAGTAATCTTTTATAAGGAAGTAAAAGGAACATCTCTCTTGCCTCCTGCCTCTAACTGAACACACTAAGATGTTTCTGACCACTTCCCTGGTCCTAATGTGAAGAAAGAGGCACCAGCTGGACTGTGCTAAGTGTTCCTCTGTGACCTTCTGACTGTGTGGAGCTTGGAGACTGCCCATAGGTGTTTAAATTAATACAAAGACCTTGTCTTCACATGAGTTGTCTGTAAATGCTTCCAGTGCCCATACACATTTTGTGGTGCCTGCTGAGATGAACTGGAGCTTGGCAATCCTGGAGACAAGGATGCTGCGGGCTGGCACATTTGCCATCTTCTTGGATCTCATCCTTCTGGCGCTTGGGAAGATTAAGGCGAATGACCTCTTGGGCTGAACAAACACCTTCAGTGGAGATAGCCAACACCTCTGTCCCTGTGAGCTACATGTGCAGAAGTCAGTCATACACCCATGAGCTGAATGAGCTCTGGGAGCATTTACAGGTTTGAAATAAGTGGTTTCTCTGGGCTGGGAGAAAGAGCAGGTTGCTTCCCTGGCAGCTCCTGAACAGTGTGCTCACCTTCTCCCACAGACAGAGACCAGTTACTACTTTGCAGCCTGTCTGTCAGCGTAGGCTTGTCCCGTGTCTCTTAGTGGGCTCTGGTATGGGAGGTTTCATCTGTACTGCTTACACTGAGGCTCACTCAGTGGTGCTCTCCCAGGCTGCATGGGCTTTGCAGCACAGTTCAGGAGCAAAGGACTTTGGACTAACGTAACCATTCCCCAGCTTTGATCAAGCCCGCTCCAGTACAGTCGGGGTAAATCCTAAAGTAAATTTGATTTATTTTTGCACTTATTCCAGAAGGACCTGGAACCATCCAGGACACTAAAAGTGTTGCAAGGTTGGATTATTATTTTTGGAGGAGAATGCAGTTCTGATTCCCCATTTAACAGGAAGCTCAGTGGCTGTAATCTGCATAGCAGTGATTTTCTCTTCAAGGACACGGCTTCTGTTCACAGTCCTAGCTTCTTCCTGAGTGGATTTACCTTGTGAATGCATTGGGATATAGGAAGCATAAAGTAACAGGATATCTAAAAGGCATCGAGAAGGGCGGATGAGCTTCAGATGCCTACTTTGGAGGTCTCCTTTTAATAGCTCTGAGAATTAGCAAGAAGCCTTTGAAGGATAACATTCCCTTTTGCACTTACAACAAGGGCAGACTGTTGTGATCTCTTGTGCACTGAAGGACAGTTTCTTTTCTGTTATTGAGCTTG
This sequence comes from Bolborhynchus lineola, assembly GCA_025448015.1. Classification (NCBI taxonomy): domain Eukaryota; kingdom Metazoa; phylum Chordata; class Aves; order Psittaciformes; family Psittacidae; genus Bolborhynchus; species Bolborhynchus lineola. The sequence goes on along the minus strand of JAOEHX010052105.1, from coordinate 5,209 downwards.
TTATTTGCCACACTGGTAGAAAAACGTTAAAACCTGGGCATAAAGAGTCAGTCCTGGGGTTCGCTGTGTTAGCAGCTGCCTGGATCCATGCTGCCTGGTGTTGGAGCAGGCTGCATTTGACAGATGACCTGTGGGTCATGTGTGTGGCCTTGAGACAAGGGTCAATATCTCACCTGTAAAACTATATGCACATAGCTGGCAGTGCAGAAAGACTTCCCTCTGTGAGGAGAGGGCCCAGAGATGGTCAGAAGCAGAGAAGGATTTTGGTAGTAGCTAGCCTTGATGTTTCTCCAAGCTGACTTGGAGATTCGTTTATCCTGCTTTAACCATGACCTCTTAAAAGGCATTTGTTGTTTCACAAATAGTGTGGATTTCTGCAGACCAGGGCAATTCTTCAGGGTCCAGGCTTCCAATGTTGCCACTGTTGTAGTGTTAAACCCTCCATGTCCAACTGCCAGCACCCTACTGTTTGGTGACTAAGAACTGTGCACCACTAGATATGCCCTGTAAAAGGTGGCTTGGCATTCCTTAACTGTCTTCTTCCATTGTGCTTTTTCGTAGGCAAGTCACAGGTCCCCACATTGACTGTTTCTCCATTTAACTTGTCCTCGAATGACAAAAGTCACTGGTGAGCCTGAGTTGTGCTCCTTGTGACTCCTAATCACATTCAGCCTTCTTGCTATGATGGTGCTTTTCTTTATCCCCTTCAAAGTAGGTTGCTTTCAAGTGTCTTAATGAAACCATTTGCTGTAAAATTTCTTCCGAAGATAAAATGGATAATGCCTCACTGCCTACTGTCTTAATAACATGCTTGAGTTATTTTTTTTCTTCTATATGAATGTATATTGCCTCATTAGGGCAGGAAGTGTGTGTGATTATGGATGTGTTTCCCCCTATTGCTTGCAGTGAAGAGCTTTACAGTTTCCCAGGATTTTCCCCCACTGCTAGAATGTTTTTACAGCAAAAATCTTTCTGTGGATAGGTGACGTACTTTCTGAAATGTGGGAATTCAGCCTCCCAAGATCTTGTTTTTATGGAACTCTAATGATAACGTGAAGAATGACAGGCTCTGGAGGAAATGTCTGCCTTGGAGAGTGGGGTATTTCATTTTGGTTTGGTTTGGGTTTTTTTCACCCTAAGTTTTAGCAAGAAACTTCGTGAAACATTTGTGAGCATTGTTGAAAGGACTGGTGTGTGTATGTTTGTGTCCATTTTGTGTCGTGTTCAGTGTTTCCAAATGCAATTATGAATCAAAATAAATTACTGGAAATGATCTGTGTAGTGGCCTATTGATTTATGTCATCACACTCAGCCAGGTCAATGACCAAAAGCTGCAATCATCTCATAGCTATTTAGCTGTGGGCTGGACTTGGGAATAAGGGAGCCACAGGCTAAGGAGAAGCTAGGAAATAAGGTTTCTTCCACTTCTGCAAAAGTTGACCTTTGGGTTTGTTGGTGTTGGGATGAAGCAGGGGCCTGCAGGCAGTTCTCACCACTCTGGAAACTGTATCTGATCACGTTCCTAGTCTTAGTCCAGTGTTCTGCTTTCCCTCCTACATCTGCCCACACAATACATCCAGAACCCTAAAAAAGAAGAATCTCTTACTTTAAACCCTCTTCTAAGCCATGCTTGGGAATGACGTGCATATTGTGTGTGCAGATGGTGGGAAGAGATGTAGCCTTTGATTCCATTTGTGTCTTGGGACATCTGTTGAAAAGCAAAATGGCTTTTCATGAGTAGAATCACAGGTGCCTTTGGTTGTTCCCAGAGCTCTGCTTTGATTTGCCTGGGTGGCACTTCTGTCAGCTGTTCAGCTGTTTCTCTTTGACGATTACTTTGTACTCAGTCACAAAAAGGACCTGCTAGCAGTGAGCCAGGCTTGTAGCTGGGTGAGAGTGGTGTATGCACAAGGGTGTCAGGCTTCTGACACCCCAGCAGCCACCAGCTTCGTTAACTCCAGTGCTGATGACAGGGACATGTGAGGCTACTGTTTCCCTCAGTTTTTGTATTTCCTACTTCCCTGTGGCTTGTGATGTTGCCCTGAACAGCAGGAGCATGCCTGGAGCGGTAGCTCAGGTACTGGGGAAAGCCAAGGTGCACAATATGTGTCTATAATGCACAAGAGGTCTGCAGAGATGTGAGCTGTGGATCACTCTGTAGTGGTTCATGGGCCCTTCCCAGGCTAGCCACTGTTTGCCTGGGGGGAGCAGAAGAAAAGACTGCGGGGAGACCTTTTTGCAGCCTTTCAGTTCTTTAAAGTATCCTATAAGAAAGATGGGGAGAGACTTTTTAGCAGGGCCTGTGCAGCAGGGTGAGGGGTGATAATTTTAAACTAAAAGGGGAGATTGAGGTTGGATGCGAGGAAGGAATTCTTTACAATGAGGGTGGTGAAAGACTGGCACAGGTTGCCCAGAGAGGTGGTGGGTGCACCACCTCTGGGGAACATCCAAGGCCAGGCTGGATATGGTTCTGGGCAACCTGATCTAGTTGAAGATGTCCCTCCTCATTGCATGGGGATTGGACTAGGAGACCTTTGGAGATCCCTTCCAACCCAAACTATTCAATGATTCTATGAAATTGTTTAATATTTCAGGCACTGTTTCAAATCCAATTCAAGCTGGGCCTGGGAGACTTTGAAGAGACTGCTGTGCAGTTTTACTGAGATAATACTTGTGTGGTCAAGGTTTTGGGGAAAGCAGGGAAGAGCTCTTAAGGGCGGCTGTCAACAGGGAATGGGGTTGGGAGTAGGGGAGTTTGCAATCACTTCAGGGTTCTGCATTTGCTGTTGTACCAAAGTGAAAATCCTCCCCCCTTCCCTGTGCAGAAGGCAAGTCTGGCTGTGCATCCACCTCCCTCTCTTTGCCAAGAAAAGGAAGGAGCTGACAGGCAGGAGCGTGCCTGAGCTGTGAGAGTGTGGGCTGATGACCAGCATTAAGGCATTGACATCTGCATCTTAACCAAGCACTGAAGCAGGAGGCTGTGCTCTGGCACAGCTGCAGGCTGAAGCTGTTTACTTAGTCTGAAAAGCTCTCCTACATGTCACCCTCTTGCTGGGAAATGTTTGCAAGAGCTTTAACCTGCAAAACACTAACATCATGCCATCATGCCTGGGATTTTAGGGGTGTCTCATGCAATCTCCCAAAAGCATCAACGTGCACAGCCTTATTTCTCTCAAGGAGGTATGAGTTGTTTCAACCAGGTGTGGGTTGGGGAGGTCGAGGGGCTTCTTGTTTCTGCTTTGATTCCCATTGATCCAGACCACAGTCAGTATGAATGTGCCTGACCCTTGAACATCATCCCTGTCCCAACTGAGGCTTCAGCTCCATGCTAGTGTTGAATTAGCTGTAGGCAAGGGCAAAGGGGTCTTAAAGCACAGCTTCTTAGGGATCTTCCTTTGGCTTTTTGCTGCTGGAACTGCCCAGCCTAACAGCATCTTGCCAGAAGAATCTTTCTCAAAGCTACTAAGAGTAGAAAAAAATCACAGAAGGTGAGAAAAAGGTCAGTTCCAAAAGTAAGTGTTGACTGCACTTCAGGTTCTTTGGAGTATTATTTTAATGGATGGTGAGTGGGCGCTGAGGTGAGTGGGAGCTCTGAGCCTTGAGGATAAAATGCACAAGTGTGGCATTGCTGGGGAAAGAATCTGCAGTCCAGTAAACTGGAAGCACCCCTGCATAGCCAGTGGTTTGGAGCACCCTTTTAGCTGTGAGAGATGTTGACTCAATGCCTACTTAGCCTCTTGCTAGGGTCAAAACAGGCTGTGCTTGTTCACTCTACTGCTCCATCCTGCTGCTACTTCCCATGCAGCTTCTGTGTTTTCTGTCTCCAGCTGACCGCAATGCTACTTTCTCTCTAGCTGAGAAGGATGTGTTCTCCCCTTTTGTCCTCTAGGTCACTATCCTCCTTATGCCATGAATCCAGGTGAAGGGTGGACTGGAGACATTCCCTACTCTCTTCATTGCCAAGCCCTGGTGAGGAGGAAGTCAGCTTAGGAAAAGGCCACCAGTAACATGAAAGCTGCTCTGGAGGTGTTCCAGGAGCTCATTAGGCACTACATGGGAGAGGCTTCCAAAGGGAGAGTGTGTACTGAGAGGAAGAGGATTGCTGCTGCGCTGCCACAGCTTGCCATAATTAGCACCAAGTGGCTGCTGACTGCACTAGGGCATTAACTCGGTAGCTCAGACCCCAGCCCTGCTTCTCCCTGCCTTTTTGGCTCAGTGAAAGAAGCTACCCTTCTCCAGTTGCCGTTCTTCCCTGCAAGACAAGTTATTCAGCCTCTCTCAGCTTGCTGCTTCCTCTCACAATCTGCCTTTTAATGCAGCCAGATGGTCTGTACTTGCCCACACTTCACACAGGCACCTTCAGCTCCCTGTGTTTGCATAGTGTGCTCATCTGACCTGCTGGTTGTCTGTGGTCTGTGTCTGCCCTGGGAGATGGTGAGTGCTTGTGTTATAGAGAACGGCTGTGAGAGTGGCAGTTGTCTTCAGACAACTTCAGATGGAGAATCTGCTTGACAGCCTGGTCTGTGTTTGCAGGAGACTCTGTGACCACATTCCTGTGAGCTATGTGCATGGATGCTAATGCTCTGGAGCCTGCTGCTGGGCACTTGTCCTATACTGCTTCATCTGCGGTGCTCAGTGCTGGTCCAGGTCCGTGAGCATGGGCTGCGGTCTAGTGCTGTGTAGTTGGCTTCTGACAGAATCTGCACTGTAACTCACTCGTGTTCATTTCACGTTTGGGTTTATTGGAAGCTTTCAGTGCATATACAGGTTTTAAAAAGCACCTGATACAGTGGGTAACAGTAAACTGTCTCCTTCCTGGCATCATGCGAGTGCTCCCTGTACTGCCAAATGCTTTTGGAGGGAACTTTGCATGTCTTGCTGTGAGGGGGAAGTGATTCCAGACTCCTGCCTTATTCTGATGCTAAGACAGGACATATTGTACCTTCAAGGCATTACCCTCTGTGCACTATGCTGCAGGTTAACCTTCAACACTGCTAAGAAACTTTTGTTTTAATCATGTCAAGTGTTATGTAAAAACAATCTGCCTTTTTCTTGGATCTTTGATGGCTGGATCAAGTGAAAAGGCCCTGACAAGCTTGCACAACATATCCTTAAATACTACAGTTAAACAGCCTGGAAACTGCTCAAATGCAAGACCGAGGCTCACACCATCATCACCACCATCACCACCATCACCACCCCCGTCGCC
>JAOEHX010052103.1:0-30071 GCA_025448015.1 Bolborhynchus lineola | reverse complement strand
TGTGCTATTTTTTCCACCTCAGCTCCTTGATATTTTTTTACTTGTTTATTTCTGATGGAAATATTTCTTAACTCACAAAATTCTTTCATCAGAAGTAATTTCTTGTATTCGGAGCCCGATTTGCTTACAACAACAACGTCTTGTACGTTTCCTAAATAATAAAATAATGGTGAAAAAGGAGTTTACATTCCCAATGGAACGAATACATCTGTGGAGATGAGTTTCATTAAACCGTTAACTGAAACAGTGACTTTTAAAATTGATTCCATCTTTAGCCAGTGTAGTCAGTGCTCTCCTGAAGACTATATATGGAGCATTCTTTATTTAAGATAAGCAAAAAAACATAAAAGGAGGCCTCCTCGCCCTCTTTTGCTGTCTCTGGGTCAACATCTCAACCTCTTGATTAGATTTGGAACCTACTAATTAGATATAATTCATTACCTGCAGAAATGAGATCAGAAATCAAGAGCTGCTTTTCAGAATAAGGCGATCTTTCCCCTCATCCATCATGGCTGTAAGTAACCAATTTAAAGTCAGACAAATGCATAACCAGCATTATTACCTTGTCATAACTAGTTAGGGAGAAAGACCTGGAATAAGCTGGCATTATAAATGGTTTTTATCACATTATTTTGCAGTTATTTGTCAGCCACTTTGCTTAAGATAAATGTTGAACAATAATCAGATTCTAAAACTGAGCCTTGGACAAGATTTTGTTAATTGCAAAACCACTTCTGCTGACAGAACTCTGTTGAGGGGCACAGTGTATGAATTTCTGCATGGAGAAATTGTCCTGAGCACATCTCCACATTTTGGCTTGAATAGGCAAAAATGATCGGAAAAGAGATCCCCTCTTTCTGAAATATGATGAAGACTCACAGAAGTCAGTGGCACTGCTCCCGTCCCAATAGACTACTGAGCAGGGTAACCAGGGAGGAGTTCTCCAAGGCTTGGCTGTACTTAAAGTCTACTAATAATAGTGCAATATACTCTGTAATTCGTGGAAAGGAGTCTTGTAACAAGATAGAGATGCTCCTACTGTGGGAGGCTTCTGAGAAGTGCAAACAGTTCCTAAGGCTGGATTTTTGATAGTTCACAATTGTCAGTGCTGTGCTTTTGCTGATAGAAGGGAGGATATGGTTAAATCCTAATTGCACTTCGACAGCAGCTTCAGATAGTGACTGATGTCCGCAGCTCTTGCTGGAGGGCCATGTTTCCACCTTCCCCAGGGTAAGGTGGTGGCGGATGCAAACCTGGAGGGCACACGGGAGCTGTGGTGCCACCATAGTAGCTGTGATTTTTCCTTATGACTTCAGTAAATGAGTATTTAAATTTGTGTTTTAAATATAAATCCCAAACAACTTTCTCAGCTCTATTTACATGTAGACCAGGAGTGACTTCAAATTTAAAATCCTGCTATGGAGAATAGGATCAGGCCATGAATTAGGCAAATGTTTTACTAATCATTGGAAACTCATAAAATCTGGAGCCTTCAAATGTGTAAGGAGGTTTCTCAAAGCTTGCCAAGTGAGGCCAGAGCACCCAAAGCAATGGGCTGCCTTTCCACAGGATGGAGAGCTCAAGAGTGGGGAGCTTGCAACAGGGACTTGTGCTCCCCTTTCTTGGGGGATGAAGTCTTCACATATATTTTCTCACATATTTTCTTCTGATAGTCACAGGTTTTCTTCTGATATTAAAAATACTGTTTTGGTTCAGTTGAAGCATAAAAAGGTACAGTTTTAAAAGCAACAGAATTACTGCAGTGTGGTTGTGGTGAAGGAGGGGACCTGCTCTGGTGACCAAGGATGCAGTTATGCACCTATGGTGCAGTGCTAAAACACATACAATAGTCACAAAGTCAGCAGATCTGATTGACAGTCCAGGTTTTTATTACACCCCTTTCCCCAATAGGTAAGGATGATAGCTTGATTTTTATCTCGGCTGCAGCACAAATAAGATTTCAGACAAAGATATTTACTGAATTATTTATCCTATACAGCACTTCCAGTGAAAAACGATTGAATTTTATGTAGCATTAGTACAGTACCATGTAGGTACAACTTAAACCAGAAAAATACTTAAGAAATATTTACTGTCTGGGGTTCCTTTTGGTTTTAGTAAAGCCATGTCTAATTGAAAGTGTTAATACAATTGCAACTCAAAGGAAAATGCAGCAGGAATAGGGACACTTGCAAATGACAGGCCTTTAGAAATTGAATTATTCTTCCATCATCTCAAAGCTTAAGCTGTCACGAGGCAAGATAGAGAGAGGGTTTATTTTCCTTTTCCTTTTAAATTTCACCTAAAATTGTGTGCATTCTGTCAACACACTGGTTTTATTCATTGAATCTGCTATAGAGGTGACTGTCAACATCCAGACTTCCATCCTGCTGCAGCCTTCAGGAGCACAACAAAAGCAGGGGTGATTCTAATCAGATCCTGCTCTGTGCAGCTTGTGTTCGTGCTTCTGCCTGTAGCGCTGCTCAGCGTGCGTTTGTGTGTCCAAATAAATGCCTTCTGAAAGGCAAAGGAATGGGTCCACCTGAGTTTTCAGTTCCAGGTTCACTTTCAGGGGCTTTAGACAAGTTTTCCTTTTCCCCTTTATTTTTTTTTCTGGTTAATGTAGTTTAGGTGGCTGTAGCATGAAAAGACTTGACAAACTGTTAGCATTAATGTACTGAGCATAATGAACACCAACCATACAGCACATGGTGCTTGTCTGCTTATTGGTGAATTTAACTCACTTTAATTGCAGTGTTACTTAACGTGATGGAGATGTAGCCCTCAGAGGGATCATTTGAGGGACAAATAATGTATCTGTGTAAAATTAAGAGAAAAAAATACACAGAACCAACCAACCACAAAACAAACAAGTAGCGGATAGTACTACTAGCTGTAGTAAATTATGGTTTAATAATTATTATCTAGATAGCATTTGGCTTAAGGTTAAAAAAGAGGCACTTCTGGAAAATAGGATAAAGGCTTGCCTGGAGCGCAGCCATCGGGACTGTCTTTTGCAGGCTATACTGGTGGCGAGACATTCACTAGAGCACCTGGGAATAAATTGAGTCTGCTGGGAGGAGAAAGTATCTACCCTCGGGGCATGTCAATGGAAATAGAAGGTGACAATGAGCCCAAGGCCTGCTTGGCCATATCACATGGGTCTCCTGATTCTATTGAAGGTATTGCACAGCAACCTGCCCTCTGAGCAAATCTGACACCTGGGAGGTTTTCTGTGCAAGTGGGAGGTGTAGGACCTTTACCCCCTGGAACAGAGCCGGTGCCGTAGGCGGTGGGACGCTGGTGGTGTTAGAACCTCCTTATGTCTGTCATTTGTACCCTGAACATTGAATATCTTCCTCATTATTCATCCTACCACACTAGAAACAGCTGGTCTTCAAGGGAAATTACCTAATGAATCAACAATAAGGCTATTGTGTAGGCGTGACATTTCTGATAATAAATTATTGCTTTCAGGAGGTTGACCACACTTGTCAGGGTTTTGTGAGGTACAAATTCAGCTGCCTTGTCTTATGCTGTTTTACATAGCTGACAGTGTAAAACCTTGGCATTTAACTGTAAGTTATTCTCGCAACTTCTTAGATCCATATCATAAAACTTCTTTCTTGCTTCTTTTGTTCAGAATAATCTTTGGGTATTTCCAACCTGTACTTTGAAATGACATTCGTTTGGTTTGAATGGATTGTTGTGTCACATCTGTCTTAGAATTACCTCTGAATTTAACTATTTTCGCACTAGAAATGTGAACAGAAATGCGTGTAGGGACTACATTTTTTGTATCTTAGTTAAATAGTGTGGTTGCATATTTCTTGTGTGCTTACACTTGGAGGAGTAGTTGTTCAGAAACCCATTGCATGGAGAAAGATCTAAACATTCCCTTCCAAGTTTCCAAAAACTATCTGGATGTACCTAATTGTTTAAAAGCACTTGTCCCATATGAGATATGCTTCAAGGTTTATTATTTTAAAGCATGCTTCTTTTTTTCACATGCAACTGTTATTTGCCCTTTACTTTGTGTGAAGAGGCGTGTGACTCGTTAGTGAGTAAAACCAAAAGTTTTTGCTCCCTCTTAGCCTGAATGTAAATGCTACTGAAATTCAGTCAGTATCTGCAACAAATTGTGTGCTTTATCTCTGTGGAATTCTGTGGAACCAGTTCTTTAGCTTTTAATACTGTAAGTCTTTTCATAAGTAGCCAACAAGTAGAAGAGGACAGCACTTTCGTTTTCTGCCAGATTTCTTGGGGGCAAAATGCATACTTGCAAATATGAATGAAGTAGGCTAAGGTAAGTCAAGCTGGAAAGGAAGTCAGTATTCTTATGCAAGTAGTTGTGGAAGTTAAAAATGAGATCTAAGGCAGGGAATACATGTCCTAGCAAGCATACTGGGTTTCAAGCACTCCCACTGACTATTGTTGCACTCATTTCTTTTCACAGGTAGTTGATATCTAATGTCTGGACAGTGCTGCTGCTTCTGTCTCATACAGAATATGTCCTTAATGTAGTGCATTACATTACAGGGCATCTTAAGGTGTCTTGTGAGGCTTGCTCTCACTCAAGCATCAGCAGGTCATGTTGTTTTAAATAACAACTCAGATCTTGAGCAGGAACAAACCAAACCCCAGTGTGCCTAAGAGGTGTCTTCCGACGCTGCTATCTGAGAACTAGGAAAGCAGACTCCCTCTGTTACCAGGCCATTCCAAACTGGCCTTGTGGCTGATGTGCTGCCGGGCCTCTCCTCCCATGGTTTTCTAGCAAGGCCGGTTGTAAGTGGAGCAAAACTAATTATTGCTTTTAATCCACTTCTCCTGAAGCCCCCCAAAACCAGAGGTTCCCCAGGGAACCTGTGAAGTACAATGTCCTCCGGAAGGATTGCCCAGAATCTTGAACACACTTCAGAGAGGTGCCTGGAGGCAGGATCCTGCCTGTGGAAACACAAGCACAGCAGAGCGCTGCGCGGTCCCCTGCTGACCCCGGCCCTGGAGGGGTTTCTGAACTCTGCCTTTTCAAGGCTGCCATGCTTTTTGTTTCCTTTATGTTTTGTACCCCATGCGAGGAGCTCCCGGGTGCCCTGAGCTCTCGGTCCGCACTGGTAAGGGCAGTTATAGGCAGCAGCGGCAGCAGCCTCCCCATGGAGCGATCCAAACCAGTGGAAAATCAGCAGCTTCTGCCTTTACTGCTGCCTTATTTTCCAGTGTGCACGCAGTGACCTGCTCTGTGGTCGCAGGGCCTTACAGCTGTGTGCCCTCTGGGGAAGGAGACCCTATGGCCCCAGTGCCAGTGGCTCTGCTGCCATCCACCGCAGACCTCAGACACACTGAGGGGCATGTTTTCACGGGGAAAATAGTCTTTTTTAATGTATAGGATCCATAGCAGAGCCCTGGGCTCTTTGGCACAGTGCCCCTTGCCAGGGCTGGGGTGGCTGGCAGGAGGCACAGCACCTTTCTCATGGGCACTAGCCTAACGCCAGCTATTGTCCCCTTCCCGTGCCTCCTTCCTGCTGCCTATGTGGCCCACAGCTGCCCCCACCTCTCTGGGGAGGTGCCCCAGTGCCCTGCATCCAGCGTGTCGGTGTTGCTCCCTCGGAGCAGCAGTGTCCAGCCAGACCTTGGTGGGAGCAAGCAGGAGACCTTGCATAGTGGTGTCTAGTGTTTGGGGTGGCTCTTCGCACGGAAGCCCATATTGGTCTCAGAACTGGTCTTGCCCCCAGTAGCAGGGATTTGCAGGCTCCCAGTCACAAAACCTGTGAGCAGCCCTGCTGGGCTGCTTGATAAGCACAGACTGAACAGTGTAGAGGAAACTGAGATACAGTGACCTTTAAGCTTAATATCTTGGCATCAGCTAATTAATTGTGTGTTTCAAGAGTGCTGATGGTGATGAGTTGGTGGTGGACTAACTGGTTAATTGTGGGCATGTTCTAAAACATTGTTCATCAAACAATACCCATAACCAGGGCTGGGTATGCTGGGCAGCCAAAGGCAGAGGTACGTAGGCAGAAGCTCTGCAGCTTGAGCCTGCTGTCCTGCTGTTGCTGCACCCCCAGTGGGTGCATGGAGATACCCTCAATAGGCTGCAGCCGCCCGCACCAGGGCAGAGCACCATTTGCAGGGCCCAAGGATGTGGGCTTGTTACAACTCAAGCGTGGTCACTGGTTGCAAACAGCATTATGGTGCTCTCCGGACAACTGCTTTGGTTGAAGACCATTGCAAACTAATCAGGACTCAGTGATTCACGAGTGTCAGTCAGTTATGATGCAGAGATGGGATGACTGCAAAAAGAAGCAGAAAAAGAATTAAAAACCATATAGCCAAAGGTCAACCCTACACAGTGTTTGGGTAGGACCATACTAGCCCAGAAAGCTTAGGTAGATGTTAACAAAAAGGGACATGGTTTAGGGTGAGGCATCTGTGTCTATGGCAGGGGGGTTGGAGTGAGATGGTCTTAAGGTCCTTTCCAACCTAAGCCATTCCATGATAATCAAGGTCCTTTATATTTTTCTCCAAATCAATGTAATTTCCGGGTGTCCATTATCGGAAGCAAGTGCCTGCTGTGCCTTTTCTCTTTTCAGATAATGGAAACTCAGCTGATGCAAACAGAGGTGTCGTAATGGTGTCACGTTGTCATTTAACTTTCCCCACCAGTCTTCTGATAAAGACACACTGTATTCAGCAGCATAGAGCCATAACAGCAGTTCTGTCTCCAAAATCTGGCTTTACAGCGTTAAGGCCTGTTGAGTTTCCATGGCAATGGCCAACAAATTCCTCCCCAGCTCTTCAAAGTGAAAGACATATTTGTTTTGCTCGTGCAACTTTGTAGCACAAAAGCCCTCTCTCCTTTTTTCACGTAACACCTGCTAATCTGCACTTGGTCCCCTTTGAAGCCTCCTGCTGATCAGAAATTCAAATACATTTTTGCATGCTAATCTCGGTGGTAATCTGGAGCTTGTGTCTTTCATGTTCTGTCTGTGAAAACAGTTTTCTTTATAAATCACCAGGAGTGTTGGCCCCGGTCGCTCTCCATGGGAGGATGAGCCGATAAGGGAAATCACGCTGTCGACAGCTTGGATGTCAGTTCTCTCAAGGTGCAACGCAGCTTGGACTGAGCGATCAGATGAGGGGTTTTTAAACATCCATTTGCCCTTTGTGAAAAGGGAGAGAAAGGGTAGAGAAGGGAGGAAGAAAGACATGGAAGGGTTTTCATGGGCGCGTCATGACCGAAGCACGCGGTGCATGGCACTGGCAGCCTGAGCGCTGTCATTTTATGCCCTGTTCCTGTGTGTGTCAGCTCAACAAAGGAGCAAGTGTGGCTGCACAGTCAGACAAATGAGCGTTTGCTGCAGTGCTTTTTTGGTCATCTGATGAATAACTGTGCAGCCACAGTGCTGAATTAGCAGCCCGTGCTTTCCACAACTGCATCCACGCTGCTGCAGCATCCTGGGTGGATGCTGCGCCAAATGTGGGTGCTGATACTGTGTAGGGTCCCTCCTGCCCGTGCTGGTGTGTGAGACATGGCTGCCCTCACAGCTCTTCCTCCCCTTCATAGAGCCCCTTTATTTGGTGCTGGTGTGCACAGGGAACCCACCTTGTCAAGGCAGGAGGTCCCAAAACTACCAAGGGTCCTGATGCTGTCAGTGCCATGCAGTGATTTCACTGTCAGAAGGGCTGTAATGGTCTGATGTTCTGTTGGCCTGTAGCTGGAGATGTAGCTCATCTCCACGTCATCCACGTCATGGATACTCAGTGGTGTCTTTGTTTACATCAGTAGTAAAGGATTCAAATGGTTTGCCTTGGGGTGCTGCTGTGTGTCCACCATATGCATCTGCCAGAGCACACCAAACCCCCATGTCCCACATATATTCCAGCCCCAAATTTGCTTTCAGTTCATTCATAGAAGAGCTGACATGCTCACGGTCCATGCTGTGTTACTGCAGTGTTCCTTTGTGCTTCAGTGTTTTAAAACAGAAGGCTTTGAGTTTCACTGCATCTTGGACAAAGGTAAACCTCTGTGGCATGGCTATTTTAAATGAGCAGGTCCTTTACCTTGTTTAAAATTATCATTTTTTTTCTGACTACTTACAAAAAGAAACATTCATGTTTAATTTCTTAACTAATAATTCAGCAAATGTATACCATTTTCCTGGGAGGAGGTGAGCAGTTTACCCAGTTTTCCAAGACACACAGAACATGTCCAGGAATGGCTGAGAACGGGAAGCCATTCAGCCAAGCCATCCCTCCCCTGAAGCCTGAGCACCAGCATGACCCGCTCCAACCAGAGAGCTCTGCATGGTGCCCGGGGTTTGTCTCTGTGAGCTGAGCTGAGCCGTGCAGCATTTCCTCCATGCTCTGATCTATATAAAATCTTAACTTTCAGAAAAGTCTTTGTTTCTGAAAGCTCTCGGTGCATTTCAGGGAGGAAGGTGTACCTTCCATTCATACAGCATCACTGGCAGTAATATTTGAAAGCGGTTTTTCTGTTCGTTGTCTGTTGCATCTTTGCTTCTGCTCAGACTCTGTTCTATTCAGATGCTCTCCATTTCTTTAGGGAGAAGAGTCTGAGTGTGCAAGGGGGCTATGGTTTCTGCAAGCAGATAATATAACCACGTAATATAAACATGGCAATGATTTCCTTAGGCCCTGTGATCCGTCAGGCATGTTGAGAACAGTTGGCAAAGGTCTGGGGAAGTTCCCGGTGCTCCACAGCAGCTACAGATAAGATGCCTTTCTGCCTTGCTCAGCTGCAGGATCCACACCCCCAGCACTGGAGAGGTCCATCCTGTCGTCTTTCCTGGCAGGCTAAACCTCTGCCTTTGAAGTCACATGCCCACAGCTTGCAGAGCTCACTAATACATCAACATCAGTACTTTACCAAAAGGGGGTAGAGGGGAGTAGTGAAAGAAAGCTGCAACATAAATCTCAGTCTGGCTTTATTCTTTTACTTTAGGTTATATGTCTTTAAAGGAAAAATGCTGACAACATGCTTGCTCACAAAAAGCCTTTTGAGCCAGTGCCAAGAATTTGCTCAAAACTGGTAAGAAGTCAGAGCTGGGATCTGAGAGCAGCACTGAGTTTTCCTCTACTTCTTTGCTCTATTTTGGTGTTCCAGTAGTTGAGGAGATGCTCAGTATGCCTTCTGCCTTCTGCTTTGAGGCGTGGGTCAGAGCGTGCCTTTGTCTTTTGAAGCGGGCGGTCACTGGTGTCTGACTGGGTGAGGATCTGCTGGAGTTCCTGGGTTTGCTTTCTCGGTGTCTGTTACTCTTCAGTCTGGCAAGTGTGACTTTAAACCAATATTATTTGGACTGAACTAATGCAGCCAGGCAACAAGGGGCCTTGTGCCTCCGGGAAGGGCTTTTCCCCTCCGTGGAGAGCAGCTCCATGAATGGGGAACATCTGCAGACCAATGTGCCTGCAGAGCTCCCTGTCCCCTCACAGGCAGGGCCAGGTTCATACCATAGTAACCAGCGCAACCAAAGCAACAACCTCCTTACCTTAAGCATCCTTCTGTGTGGTAGAAGTCTCTTGGTTTCTGTGCAATTTCATCTCATGAAGGGATGCTGCTGCAGTAATACTGTTGGGCTTGTTTAATGCTCAAGACATGAGGTCCTGGCAGCTAGGTCTGGGTCATCATCAGAGCCTAATAAACCACAGGGAGTGATTTCTTGATGACGATTATGCCTGGGTAATGGGACCTGAGTCCACATGTTTTTCTCACCTCTGGCAATCTTAATACCTCCTCTAATACACTGGATAATAACCACTTGCATCTACAAGCAGCTATTCATTTGGGTAGAGGTCGTCCTACAAGGAAATGTAGTCCATTATCTGTGTATTGCAGTGGCTTTCCACCTGAGTGCTTGCACAGTGGAGCACTGTTGGAAGGGTGGATGGAGGGACTGCTTCTGCTCCCTCCAGTGTCTCTATGCTTGCACATGGTGACTGAATCACCCGTGTTATTGTGCAAAGTATGAGCAGCAGCTTATTGATCTTTACAAACCTTTCCTAACAGTGACTACCGTCCCCTTGAAATGCAGAGAGCTCAGAGATTGAATTATTGAGGAGTTTAATATGTGACTCCCAGGGAATCTCCTGCCACAATCTCCTCCCACCTTGAACCAGGGGAGGCCTGACAGTGAATGTGCTGTGTTCTCAGAGATGCTCACCTCCTACTGCAGAACGACATTCCTTGCTTTCTCCCATGTTGATTTCCCCTCCAGCTTCTACTTCCAGCTGCCTGCCTTCTATCTGTAAGATGCTGTGTATTCTTTTCCGTGGAAGCTGTCCTGTTCGGGGTGTCAAATCCAAATCTCGATACTTTAATTTTAAAAAAAGATATGTTAAATACGTATTTTTAACCTTTTTTATTATAGGAAGTTGAACTGTGTGGATTGACTGGATCCCCACAACTGTGGGAGTGATAACAACATGCCTTTTATTGCTTCTTGTGCTGTATCACACACTAGTATTATAGCCAGGCTCCCTGAGAGAATGCACTAAAAGCTCTCCTTGAACCTCAGGGGCTTTTGTGATCTTCTCACTTGCTCTTTATAGCTGATTAAGGCTTAATCGTGTGGTATAATGATAGCTCCCCTCATGCTATATTGATCCCAGTGGGAACGAAGGGCACTCAGCACCTCACATGATCAGACTGTTCACATCCGTGTCTTGCCGCCTGTTACAGAATATGAGCGGTAAGACTGAGCACTCCTACGTTTTCTTATTCAGACTCATTTCGAGCTCCGGCTCAGACTGGAGATTTGCTGAGTAAATAGTCTCAACAATAATCTCAGCCTGATTCCAACTAATTAAATCCTGTACAAACATCCCTCTCTGGGCCAATATAGCGAAAGACAATGAAAACACAGAAAACCAGACATAGCTTTCCTCCAGATTTTGCTTGGCCCTTTAATCCTGTATCTTTTGAAAGATAGTAACGTCCATAAGATGAGGGGTCAGCCTTCCTGCCCTCAGCATCAAGCAGTGGAATTTTTCAATAATGAACAGCTGGGTCACCAGCGACACAAAAGCTGCTGTAATATCCTGTAGGCTTACGGGGCACAACAGAAATCCCAAAGCAAATCATGATGTACAGAGAAAGGGACCGTCCTTTTCTCTTAAGGAGGCCACTTCAAACCCATCTCGACACCACCTTTTCTCCAGCTTTTTGGAGGCGAGATTATCCCCTGCGTATATTTAATCACACGCTGGGGGGTGGCTTTGATTGCCTTTTTGGAGTCAGAGAAGTTAAAGAACATAGTTTGAAGGCTCTTACTATCAGCGCTCTATCCGCGTGCTCTCAGCCCAAGATGTGTTTACAAACACCGGTTGAGATCAGGGAGAGCAGTAACGCTGCGCTGGGCCCAGGCTGGGTTTGACAGAACTGATGGTAGTAACCCAGGCTCCAAGTAAGTGCAGTGAGAGCTTGGGGGAGAGGGAGGTGGGGGTGTTGCATTTGTGGTTTAATTTTTACGAAGCCCCATGGAATTCATGGCCTTTTCCAGAGAAAGAAGAAGTTACCTTATAGGGTTTTTCCTAAGTACCCAGTAAAGCAAAAAGTAAACCAGAAAATACATACCATAAAAACTTTTTAATGTATCACAAAAGTCAGTCTGAGATGTATGCAAGATATGTTGGAGATTCCTGATTAAAAGCAGTTTGTGTCAAGGAAGTTACCACTTGCAACATGTAGAACATCTGACAGTGATTAAATGGAGCTAGCTATTAGATTTTCCTAAAGAAACAATAGTTAAACATATCTCCACAAGTATGAAACACTTTATGTACTGTATCTGGTACACCTCATTTAAATTGACTTAGATGGAACAGACACACTAAGTCTAACTAGTAGGTTATTAAGAATATAAACCTGGTGCCCAAGAATTTACAATCAGTTATATGGGAGGTATCCTGACTTTCCTCCCTTTCCCAGGGCTTTCATTTACTAAGCATATGCTGTAAAGATGTCACATTTATAGCAAGGGACATGTTTAGGATGTTTCTTACAAACAGTTTTAAGTTACATACCTGTAGCAAATGCATCTCGCTGTGCTGTAACGTGCTTGTATAGAAAGTGTGCCCATGGGCTCAAGAAAACGTGTGTTAAAGGGAGAATCCATGTGTTGGGAAGAACACATTTGTAATTTATTTCTTCAGTTTGATAGTAGCTCTAGTGAATTTTTGATTGAAAAATGACACAAAATTGTTTCTACAGGGTGACAAGCTTTCCAGCTCTGCTAAACCACTTAGGGGTTTGAGAAATATGGTTTAAATTAAGCATATCATACTTCTAATTCTGGTGGGTAATGAAAAGAAGAGCTTGGAGATTCATCCAGCCTGTAGAGTCTGGAGGTTGCAAACAAACTGTGTGCTGTAAGTAGCAGTCATTTTAATAGTTCCCTGAGAAATACCTTTCTGTTTCTTTTGGTTTTGGATCAGGAGCCGTATGTAGATGGTTCCTGCAGGGCTGTATGTGCACTTAGGTGCTCTAATTCCTGCTCGTACATCGCAGGGGAGGAACAGCCAAGTCAGAAGGTTTGGAGTTCAGCATTGCAGTCTGCCTTTAATTATGTATTTCCCTGTTATTTTGTGAGATGAGTGGGCAGAATTGCTGAAGGAAACCACTGCAGTGCTATGAGCCCAATCAAAATCACTGTTTCAGTGTGGAAATCATGGAGTGTTCGTGCCTCTGTTCTGTATGTCACTACATTGAAAAGTTTATAAAAATAATTACACTTCCATCGACAGCCAGAGGAGGTCTGCTTTCCAGGCTGCCTCTGAAAGCCCCAACCTACCTCAGTCTCGCTGTCTCTGCAGGGTCAAGCCAGGAATTGCATTCAGCTCCTCCAGAGCAGAAGAATGCTGAGGGTCAGTGTTTAATAGGTGGGAAATCATGAGGAGTCCTTTGGGGGGGGAGGGGCTGAGAGCTAATTTATGGTGAAGTCCAAACTTCTTTAATTTGCATAATGCCAAGTCTAATAAAATATTTATGGGTTCTTTATCTCGCTTTCAGGTAATTTAAGGTAGCTAAAAAATACATTGGAGAACATCGTTTCAAAAATAGGAGAGAGCAACTGAAGACAATGTCTTCAGTGCAGAGGCAAATTCTGCTGCTTTTTCTTTAGTTATATTTTTTCAGATTTACAAAATTGTTTGCTGAGTTACTGCCAGGGAGAAGTCTGCCTTATACATGAAACTGTCCAGAGTTTGGTCTTTTTAATGGGAATCACAAACCCACTGGAATTCTGTGGGCTGACGTGGGTCAGCTAGAGGATGGACTTAGAGGATGTGGCAGGTATGCTTCATGGGGTGGCAGGAGCGGTGGTGCTATAAGACATGACAGCTTTAAAGGTAGTTGTTTTCTTGCAGTTGGATTCAGTTGAAATGATTAGGGCTTGAAGCTTTGCCAAGAGTTCGCTCCTAACCAAGAGATCATTACTGCAATTAGGTGATAGCTTTGACTGATACATTCTGTGCAATGTCAAATACTGAAGCGTGTGTGGGAGCGAAAGCAACCATGGAGCTAAATGGCACTTCTGGGCTTGGGGGGTCAGCTCCAGGTACATTTATCCTATTCCTTTTCTGCCATTTGGCAGCTGATGACCAAAGTCATATTATAAGCAAGAGAAATAGAGGAGCCATAACCCTGCTCTCTGCCATCAGGACACAGTGTGGATCAGCGGGAGGACGGAGCTGGCCCTGTGCCCCAGCAGAGGCTCCTCCGCCCTTCTCCAGCTCTGGGCGCTGCTCTGAAGCACGAGCCCTGCTTTCCCCAGCCCTGGCATTCCCGTGCTCACTGCTGGGTTACATCAGAGCTGTCAGTCATGGTTATTACAGGAGTGATCCTCGCTGGCTGTGCTCAGCACCGTACACAGCACAGGAGCGCTGCTGTCATGGAGAACTTAGGAGTATACCTGGAAAAGCCAGGCAAAGAGCGTGCAGTGAGTTGGAGGTGAATACTGCATCGGTCACATTGCCTTGTGGAGTGGGCACAGGTGGAGGGGATGCAATGCTGGGATGAGAAAGTGTGATGTGGTGGTAAAGGAGTTAACGATTTCTTCTGAATAGCATTAAACAGCAGAAAATTGAAGTCCCACCTTTGCGGGTGTGCCAGATGGTCCTTAAATGTCTCCTGTGACCAGTTAATGACAGAGGCGCAGGACTGGGATGATCCCTGCTCACTTACAACAGCTCTGCAGAGCCCGGTGAGCCCGCGGGCACCTCTGCAGATTCACTGAGGTTTTGCATGGCGCTGAGGACCTGGGAGCTCTGTACATCGGCAGAGCAGGAGTGGAGCAAAGCTGTGCGAGGACTCCTGGGGTCCCACAGGCTTCACAGGTGCTGTTTGGAAGTGATTAAAACGTGTGCCATGACGGAATAAACTCTAGGCCCATTTCTGAAGATGTGGGTTAGCATGGACGGGGCTGTGGGATTGTTTTAGTGAACCGGATGGGTGCAGAAAGGAGGGTGAGTGAACAGCTGAAGTCTGTGGCGCTGCTGTCCATTTCTGACCTGGTCTCTTGCAGATATGTTCTACCCCATACCTGAGCTCTTAGACCATTAGGAGCCAAACACCATTCTTAACATTTTATTGTTGTCATTTGGGTTTGGTAGCTTCTGAATGTGCTTCTGAGTTATGAGAGTCTTTTGCTTGATCAGCAAAATGGTTCTGGGCTGACATTTAAATCTGTTGGGAGTCTTAAATTCAACCAAAAAATCCCCACGTAGCCTTCTTTCCCCCTATTGAGCAGCCTCTAAGTCCACTTTCGTTCTGAGCCAAAGGGTGCTGTGAGCTTTCACCAAGCAATGGCTGGATATTCTTTATCCAAAAGAAACTGTATTACACTTTGCTGTATAAAACACACTCCCGCCAAGGAGACATTAAACAAAAGCACTCATTTGGGGGGGCTGGGGGGAGGCTGAAGCTGCCAGCCACGATCAGATGACAGATATATTTGTTAGGAAATAATACCTTTCTCTGATTTCCTGAGAGGTTGAATATAAAGCATAAAACAAGGGACAGTGATGAAATCCAGAAGAATTACCTCTGTGTATTCTGCTGGAGGAGAGTAAACAAGTACCTATATGCTGCAGGTACAACAGGCACTGTTTGGACAGCTGCAATGCCCATTGAAAGGTGCTGCTTGATAGTGGCTTGGTGATAATAATGCTGGTTTCATATAAGGCTCATATAAAATTGTACCCCTCTACAGAGATAGCTGTGTTAATAAACCCGACATAGCAGAGAAGTTGGGTTTTCTGATGCATACCAACTACTAATGTAAAACATGCTCCAGTGAGAATTCCCTGAAAAACTGCATTTACTGCTGCAATAATAGTAAAAGGTCACCTTGGATCACATTTGCAAAAGGTCAGACGCTGGTGGAGATAACAGCCTCTGCACACACAGCAGAAGTTGGTAGGTTCTTGGTAGCTCCATCTGCAGCCGCAGCCGAAAACCAATCAGGATTAGCCATGGAAAGAAAGCTTCTTCCGTTTTGGCCGATTCAGTGGTGGGAGAGGGATTATTCATACAGTCAGGAATGTCTCTGGGCCTGGTAAAACTGTCAAAAGGAGGCAGAAGTGTTTTCTAATGCACCATTGTGCTGAGCTCCTCTTGTAGTTCCATGTTCTTGAAATGCATAGGGAAGAATGCATGTCCTCAAAATGGTTATGCCAGCACAGTTTCATACAAGAGCTTGTTTAAGGTGACATGGCACAAGGTATGTAATGCAAAACGTGTGTATGCACGCTTTCCAGCTCAGCACCCACAGCACGACCGTTGTAGGCATAGGGAACTGTTACCCTCGCTTCGCTGGGAAGTATGAAATGGTTGGAGTTCAGTTGTTTGCTGCAGTGGGTTCTGTGGGAATATGAGATGTACCTCACAAGTTGCTGCTCTCTTTTCCACCCGCCCTGGAGCCCCACCAATAGCTGACAAACCCCAAGCACGAGAATATCGACATTAGTACAGAATATTGCCTCTCCAGCTGTTCTCAACCAGATGTGCTGAAAACATTGCGAGCTTATTCTCAGCATTGCAGCTTTTTTGCTTTAAAGAAAATATATTCCTGGAAAGGTCCCCATAATTGAAATGCTCCCAGGAGGAATTAGCATTCCTATACACTCACGCTGTCTCTTCATCAGGTCCAGCAGAGGCAGCGAGGAGCTGGGTTGTGGGACTGAGGATCCTGTCTAAGAAACTCTAAGTCACCAGTCCAGCCTCTCTGGCTCTTATATGAGTTATGTGATCTACTCCAGGGTAGTTCAGGGGAAGATAATTCAGTTGTGATGGATTTACGTTGTTTTAAATAATTCTGCTGGTGATACTTATTTGTGACAGGGCATGGTCCAGAGATGTCCAGTGAAGTTTGTAATGCTTGTCCCTGAGCAGAAGGTAAATGAAGGTCTTAACCTAATGAATTTATATTCCATTATAAGCCAAATGCATCCTTCTTTCTCCAAATTATCTGGTATCAGTTAAGAGACACAAGAAATATCATTTGTCTTTGAAAATGAAATGTTAGGACATGTGTCAGCAGCTCCCAAATGCTTCAGTGAAAGAAGGCAGCGTATATTCATAGCTGGAGTCTGCCCTTAAATCTGATCACATTCTCTGTCGGCCCCTAATTCCATCACGGTGACCCTTGCGGTATAAGGTATAATATAAAGCAGCGACTGACAGTAGTTACTGCAGCTGCCTAAGACCTGACAGGGTTTTACTGAGTACACAAGAGCATTCGGTACCATTTATTGCGAGTCTCTGAAGGATGCAGAGTGATCAGCGTTCTTGGGAATGAATGGGCTTTTCATGTGATTGATTTCATTTCTGGGGATGGACACAAGCTCTCCTGAAAGCGAGGGATTAATAGTCCTGGCTGGATGTGAGCAGAGTGCAGCCAGCACTTCACACTCTGATGCTTGAATCAGACAGTGAAAATAAAGCGTGGGACTCAGAAAGAGCTTTCCAAATATTTGACAGAGAGCTACCAGTGGAACTTTGTGCTGCTCCTTTCTCTTGACTGCCAGCAGTATCTACTAAATTTTCCCAGAGAATCACTGCTGTCCAGGACATGGCTTCAACATTGCTCTTTCTTAACCCCCCGTTGTTCTGCTTAAGATTTACCTTTGCCTCTGGGGCAGCTTGATGTTGCTAAGCAAAAGAAGAGTGGTTGTGTCTCCGGCATGTTTGGGGCACTCGCTGCTAGGCAGACACTTCAAATAAGCCTCCGGGGCTGAAATGCCGACCAGGGCTGCTGCTACCTCTGGCATCCAGTTAATGTTTTTGTACAAAATGCAGCAGAGGCTCCAAGGAGGCATCGCCAAACAGTGAGTGAAGAGTGGAGAGGGGCTCTCAGGGCACCAGAGTGAGCTGTATGGGAGCCAGGAGCTGGAAGCAGAAGCCCCAGGGCTGGGATGCTGCTGGTACGGAGCTGGGAGGCAGAGTGGACCTGGAGCCTGGTCCTAAGAGGAGCAGCTCCAGGGATACCGGTGCCATCCTCCCCTCATCTGTGGCCACTGTGTGTCCCCCATTGCTCTGTTCTCCTACTGCGCATTGGCAAACCCAGGCAGCCATGAACATCCGGTGGATGCCATCAAAACATGCACCATCCCATGGCTTCCCAGCCCCAGCCCCTGTGGATGCTGCCCCACGCGTGTCCAGCACCAGCCACTGTGGCAATGGCACGTGAGGCCATAACTGCGCAGTTCTGCTGCCACGGGAAGCTTGGGCCTCACCTTCCTTTTGGAAATGTTACCCGGTATTGACACAGACAAGCTTCACCATCTCAACTTTACAAGGTGTCTAGATGGAATATTGATGGATTTGGGCCTCAGAGTGACTAATTAGCATGCAGGATTCCTCAAAAGGGTTAACATGGGATCTTTTTAATTGTCAAAAGAGTTTCAGGCTATTAGAGTTGGCATATTCTTCAATAATCTGTTTTATTTTTACCTGCTGGGAGCTTAATTAAAAAACAAAGAGGCTCAATTTAAAGCCCATTACTATGCTAATTTTGTAAGAACTGGGCGGTGATTAAGAAGCTTTAAAAAGAGGAGTTTACTTTGCTCTAGGGAATGGGTTGGAGGCAGGTTTTATTTCGTTTCATTAGCTAGCTACAATTATTTATAAACTAAATGGAAATGATATTAAAGAGTAATGAAAAAAGCAGCATCCATGTATTATTGAAGAGCAGAACTTTTTTTAATTTAGCATCGAAGTGCACGGAGCCTTTATTACTGCAACTTGCAGTTAACGCAGCTAAATGCAGTTGTTAAATATAAGAGCCTTTTAAAATACGCCCATAAATACCGAGCTGTCTGGTTTGCTTTTCCTATAGATCACTGGAGTAAGTTTATAAAGATATCAACGTGGCGATAAAGATGAGCTACTGTCCCTTTTGAAACAGATTTTATGAGGTTTTCTCCAGGAAAATTTCTTAACAGAATAAATTGCAAAGACATTTTTCCCTACACCACGTAGGTGCTGTTGTATAATCTAACAGTGCCACAAACTTCCCACTGTCTTTTGCCTGTCATGCGAGCCCAAAGTAATAGGTGCAATTCCAGCCATGTGAGGTGTACCTGGGAGGGAATGGCTGTGTGTAGTGATGGCAGAAGCTGAATGGAAGGCAGGTACCATTGCAGGAGGGGCTGGGGATGTTTCTGTCGATGTGTCTGTGAAGGGGTGGTGGGGAGCAGCAGTGGGAAGCCTGGATCCCAGCTTGGTGTGGGCAGTGGGAGGATGCTGCTGTGGATACCATTGTGGTCAGGGAGAGGCTGTGAGGTTGGCAAGAGCCCAGGAGAGGGCTCTGAGCCTGCGGAAGCAATTTTGAACTGAAGCCCCAAAACAAGGGTATCCGTGTGTGGTGTCAGTGAGGATGTGTGCAGGGAGATGCACCCCGTATCTGCCAGAGGAACTGGTGAAACTGGTGTGTATCTTCGCAGCCATGAGAGGAGGAGGTGCCGAGTCCGTGCCTGGAGGAGCTGCATCTCTGGTGGCACCCGGACCTTCTATATAGAAATAACACTTTCCTCTAAAATATGTAGTTATTCCAGCTCACTTGGCATGAATAAGATCTGGTTAGCCCGGCCCACCTCA
Source organism: Bolborhynchus lineola (assembly GCA_025448015.1). Classification (NCBI taxonomy): domain Eukaryota; kingdom Metazoa; phylum Chordata; class Aves; order Psittaciformes; family Psittacidae; genus Bolborhynchus; species Bolborhynchus lineola. Next base: position 10,963 of record JAOEHX010052103.1, on the reverse strand, counting down.
TAGCTAACTTAATTCACACTGAAACAGTTGCTCTGGTCTTTTAAGAGAGCATAAACTCTGCAACCCAATGACCAAGCACTGCAGTTCAGTGCTGAAGCCCTTTGTCTTGCTGCTCATTTTGCTGCACTGTGGATGGGGAGGGGAGGAAGCCTGGACCAGCTCTCACACATCAGCATCCACCAGGCAGAAGGTGTGATGAGGAGGAAAGGTGACCAGAGGGGCCTCCCTCAAGGGTCTCTGTCAGTCTGGGCGCAGCACGGAGCTGTAGCTTCCCCAGAATGTCTTTGATCCCCTGACAATGGAGCGTCTGCATCCATGCCTCAGGTGTTTACAGAGCCTGTTCTCTCCAGCATGCCGTAGGACAGGAGCTCTGCTTTCTTCCCACCAGCAGAAGACCAATGGTGGAGCTTAGGACTGGCCTTGGGGTCTTTATTTCGTAGCTGTAGGAGCTAAGTCTTATCCACAAGACTGCTGCGTGCAGATGTGGGCCATGGGCAGGGTCTCTTGCAGCTGTGCAGGCTGCAGATGTTTATGTAGCTCCTGCAGGGAGGAGTTGATGAGCGCTGGAGGCTGCAGACCTGCGCAAGTTGTGCACTGCACTGCACAAGTTGAGCAGTGCTGCAAATGGAGCCACATCAGCGGACTTGGATGATGCAGGGATGCGGAGTGAGGCACCAACCGCCTGAAGTGCTCTGTCCCACCTGTGCCCTGCCACGGTGCCAAGAGCACAGAGCTGAGCAGCAGCCCTGTTCTGCGTGTGTCTGTGCTCAGGATCCCCCAGGTTTGGAATGCTGCAAGGGACCCGTTCCCAGGACTCTGCTGACCCTCCTCAGGAGTCACCACTCAGTGGTGCTATCGTATGCCCTTCGTCAGCATCACCTGCACGTTCCATCAGTCCTTTATTTCCTGCTGGAATGAGCTGTGCTTCTCATACATGGTGCCTCGCTGAGAAGGTTGAGCCTCAGGGATGCCAGGGGATGGATCTACCCCCTCAATAAGTCTCTTTTAATTGTCTGTATCAGGAAATGTTGTGAATGGAGACAGCATGAACTTCAGTACAGGGCATCTGCAAGAAGTGGGGTTTTATTCCCCTGCTAGTATTGAACTTTGCAACTGAGAAATCAGGGGCCTGACGACAACTGAGCCATTCCACCTCTCTTAACCATGATCATCTCTGTCTTAAATTTACATTTATGGGGCCAGGATTTGCATTTTTCTCTGTGTTTAAAAAGCGCTTAGTAGGTGCTACCATCCAAATAAAGGTGTTAAAGTGTAATGTGAATGAGCAGGTGTAAGAAACCCACACCATTTGTGCATTTATTTGCTTGAGACTTAATCTGACAACAGTAGTAACTGGGCTGACCCACTCCAGGACACAGAGAAGAGCTGGCACATTGTATGACAACAATGGGGCTATTTTGCTTTCTTCTGATAACTATGAACTCTTTCCAGTTCTACATCCAAGAACAACCGTTTTCCAAGCGGTCTGTGAATTGCCTGGGCACCCTTGGAGACTTTGGTCCTGAGGTTTAGGTTTTTGCTGGTATGCATCTGATTACAAGAGGATTTATAAGTGTAGAGACGCAGTTCATGGCAGAGCTATTGCTGTTGGTTCTCAAACTCAAATTTCTGATCTTCCTTCCATTTCATCTTTAATTCTGTGATAGCTTTATACTTCTCACACCAAAATGGTCCGTGGGGCATCTCTGACTTAAATAGTTGTTGCAGTCAGTAAAGTGGTTTTTGATGAAAGAAATAAGTTACAGGAAGGGTAAGAATTAAAACGACTTAGAGTGCCTTGCACATCTGCATCTCCAAACCTCTATAGGCATCAGGAGGATTCTGCTGTCCAAGCCTTCTAGGCTTGTCGTGATGTGCATTCTGGAGCCATTTAGACTCTGTCAAATCAAGATTCACCTTGTTGCTTCCACAGTGCATTGGGAAGAGAAGCCTGACTTCGCAAGTCTTCTCCTGTGGGTAAACTCAGGGCTGAGCCCAGCCACAGAGCTGCTCTGGAGATAAAGGTCATGCAGCAGAATAGCTTAAAATCCTCTTTTGGTTCTAACGGCAAGCTGGGCTATCCAGGATCCCTGAGGTCTTAAATGTCCCTTGGCCTTCTTTTGACCCTGCATACACCTTACATTCTTCCTTTAATGACTGACACTCAGTGGGTATGTGCCTTCAGGCATAGTGAGTTGTAGCTGCTTCTTCATCAAAGCAACTGTTTACAGCTGGTTTGAGTTGGATGCCAATAAACAGTATTCTTTTTGTCTCAAAATAAAAAGCAGCTTAAGTCCCTAATGATAAGGATTTTGTGCTTTGTAGAGGAAAAAAATCAGCTAGTTTGGGACAGCCTGCCACACAGCTTAGCAAGTCTGAGTACTTTATACTTCCAGCTAAACTGCTTTTATCTCTTCAAGTGAGTGGGCTATAGATTCTTATCATTGTGGCAGAAGTGATGAGGGTAACATCTTTAGTTGGAAATCATTGGCAACATGTGGAGAAAGCTTAAGATGTTGTCACACTTTAACTTGGTCCTAATCTGTTCAAAGGCAGTTCATACTTTCTAACTGCGCCAGCAGGTAGTGAGAGGGAGTCAAAGACCATCAGGGTAAAATAGCTCATGCTTTTCTTTGGAGAGTTTATGACTTTCATAAAGCGGGTACAAAGAAACTGCATAGGTAACTGTTATTGTCTAAATGAAGAGCTTATGTTCACCCAACCATATTTCATTAACTTGTACACCCAAGCTTCTACATTTCCTGCCTGCTTCGTGCAGCGCTAGAAGCAAATCTTAAATATTTTAATGCCTATTGTCAGTGAAATGAGAGCAAGAGGAATGTGCAGGTCGGTCGTGGCCATCGTCCCTCGCGACTGGCAGCTAGCACTTAGGAGCCTGTGCTGCAGTGTTGCCTATGGCATTCCCAGGGTTTCCAGCGCAAGCTGTTTGGTGAAGTGTGATGTGCTGATGTGAGATCCAAAAAAAGGAATCATTTTCCTTCCAGCAGCAAATTGAGACACTGCTGACAACTTTAATGCCAAAGGTGGAGGTTCCGTAAGGGAGTCGTAGAAGATGGATTGAGGATCAAGCTCTCAACAGAGCTGAGTGGTTTTAGTCTCTTGCCTGTAAATGAGGACATGGTGAAGCCACAGAAGTTCTTCATATCACTTACTTAAAGCAAAAAATGACACAGCTTCTCTTCCTGTTTATCTTAGCAGATGATCTTAAGAACCTCAGAATTATGGGTGAGGAATGAGCATTCCATTTTAGCACATATTCTGGTTGAAAAGTGCTTTGTCAGCTCTGTACAAAGGACAGCACAGAGCAGGATTTTTTCCCAGCCCGATATTCAGCAAAGCACCTAGGTTTTGGAAAGATTTACAGAACCCTCAGGAATACCATGGGATATTTCTGTGCTTTTAGAGAACAATTCTAAGCCACACAAATTTTCTCACCAGAAGAAGGGAATGCTGTGCTGATACGATGTAGTAGGGATTTTGTACACTTTCTAACAGGCATCTCTATTTTTCCCTCCCTGTATGCATGTGTGTGCACAATATACATCCACAAAAGTTAAGCATTTTCCAGCTTTGACTGACTTACAAGTTTTCATTTAATTAAAAAGAAAAAAGTCCTGAAAAAGTTAATAAAATGTTTAGAGAAACCTTTCAGTCCTGTGAGCTTAAGGGAATAATCCTCTTTGCATGCCTAATAATGTTGTTGGTGTCTAATGGGATTTCTTTTTCACACATGTGGAAGTGTCCTGCATGATATATGTTTAACTGCTGGAATAACTTAAAACCTGTGCTAACGTTCCAGAAGGAGGGTCTGGACATGCTACAGGGCCTTGCCTGTTGCTAGATCTTTTTGTATGGGTTTAGAGGGTCTAGTTTACCAAAGCCTGAATACAAACACAGATGCCGATAGCTAAGTCTGTAAGACTCTAGCACCCATATCTGGCCTTAGAGAAGCTAGGGAATTTTGATAGTTTTCTGTTAATCTAAAAACTCAGTTTATAGAGCAACTACAGTAGCTGTCCCTACTAGCGCAGTCAGGCTGGTCTGTTCATTAATATAAAGGATGAATCAGATGTTTGGAGTTTTCAAAACAGTCTGTAGTAAGAGAGCTATGTATTTTCCATCATAGTATTAATAATAATAAGTCATTGACATGATGTTAATAAGAGTGACTTGACATTACAAGAATAAATTATCCTTAGACGTTGCAGGACACACCTTTAGTTGCCTGAGTTTTGGGACTTTGTTCTTTCTGTAGCATTCCTTTTCCAGTGTCTTTTTGCAGTTTCTCTCAGTGTCTTGTCAGAAGAACAAAGGTTGTGAAAGATGGGCAGTAAAGAGAAACTGTGTGAGATGATAGTGGGGAAAAAATCATCCATTAAAGGTCAGGTTAATAGAGCATGATTTAGAGCAGAATATAGCTGGACTTTTGTAAGACAAGCAGCAACTTCTTATGCTCAGATGGGGATTCTTGGGTTAAATTGCTATCTTTGAGTTCTGAACTTGGAAAGGTATTAAAGTGGAATTAAACCTTTACACAATCCGACTCTTGTGTCATTCAGGATTTTTTTGGGTTCTATTTAATTGTACATCCCAGCAGGGTTCTGAGTGACTGGTGCTCTAAAGAAATGAGGGGTAGGGTTAAGTCTGCAGCCCACTGCTCTCTGCTAATCCTTCTTGTTCCTTGAAGAAGGATTTACTTTTGCTGCCAGCTTGTGAAAGACTTTCCTCCTCCCGAAGAGATTGTTGTGGCTTTCCTGGGGAGGTGTGGTTGCTATAGCAGGGAGTCACGCCTGGGTATTCTCTCAAACCCTACTGAGAATGGGCCAAAAAAGAGCCGAAGAAGAGTAAAACTGGGGATTAAAAAATGGAACAATGGGAGACAGGAAGATAGGAGTGGGAACAAATGGGAATTACAGCACCAAAAATAATGCAAAGTGACAAAAAGAGGAAATAGAAAAATAATAGCTGACAGTCGGACTGAAAAGAGAAACACTACAAAAGAACAATTTATTTTCAGCAGGCAAAGGACATAAAAGGGCATCTGGGAAATAAGGCACAGGCCTGTGTTGAGGGCTTTTTTGGTTCTTTACTGTATTGCAAACATATATGCACGAAGTACACAAAACTTCCTCCACACCCCCTTCTCGCTTCCACCTTTACCACAGTCTGTTTGTTCCAAACAAAATCTTCTTGGGCTTTACTCTGTGTGTGTACTTATATGCTGCTAAATGATATTTCTGATTGTGTCTGTTCCTAGTCTAGGGCAATTCTGGGCTTTTCATACAAAGTATCGACATGCGGATCAATAACAGAAGAAAAAATCCAACTGCTCAAATTCTGTTCTTGAATGTTTTCCAAACAAATAACTGCTTCCAAGGCGATGCCAGTGGGTTCTTGGTTTTGCTGCTGCTTACTGGAGACAAATTCTTGAGCTCTTACCATGGCAATGCCCCTGCCATAAGTACCTGCCTCTGCCTGGGTGCTGTGGGAGCAGGGGCTGTGTCCCTGTGCTGTTTTGACCAGCTCACCATGTGCCTTTAGGATGTTTAGGTGCCGTATTTTGCTTGGAGAGCCCTTTGCTCTGCAGTTCAAATGCAGCCTGATTTCACAAAGATCTTGAGCCTTTTCGTCTCTGAAAGAAGCAGAAATTTTCATTGTTAAAAGTTTGTCACATTACAAATAAAATCTAAAAAGCAGCTAGTCCCACATCTAACAGCAAATCTCTCTGAATGCCTTTCCTGCACCCTACTGCTTTATATATAGGAGAGGCAGAGAGATGTAACAGATGAAACATTTTGTTTATGAAGTGTCTATGTTTTGTTTTATTTCACATGTTTTTGCAATATAGATAACAGATTACACCACAGAGCTTTCATTGCCTTGTGCTATAAAGATACTATAAAGCCTTTCTGGGTATTAATAATAGATTGTGTTGATGAGTTTGGAGAAGCTGGCAATAGACCCCCCACTGTAAAGACATTAACACCACAGGACTAAGGTATCTTTCCCTTGCAAATCAGTTGCTAAATTGGCTGTGCTGATGGGTTTGGGCACAAGCTCTTGTACAGCATCAGTGCAGCAGGCACAGGAAGTTATTTTGTTTTATACTGGCAAATAACGTTTCTTCCTCTTAATGTTCTTAGTTGAGAGGAAAGGCCCTGTGTAAATTCTTTCCCTAAGTCATTCTTGCCAGCCAAGAAATAACTTAGAAATTGCATTTGAATGGCTTTGACACACAATTATTTTTTCCTGTAAAAGCGAAGGCCGGGGCAGTGAATCACCGACAGTACAATTTCCCTGCTTTAGAGGGCCTTTAGGGTGAATTTTCATATAAAAATTATATTAGAAGAATTTCCCTGTGTTGTTGGTGATGTAAATTCAAAGGCAACTGTAAATTCAGTGTGCCACTCAGTGAACAAGAAGGATAAGACGTCTCACCAGTCCAGTGCATGTCCAGTCCTTGCACAGAGCGGGGTGATGAAATAAGGCCCAGCCCCATGGAGGGCACAAGCCACTTCACTCAGTGCAAGTCGTCAGGTTGTACAGGTAGGAAATAGAGATGGACTTGGTTTAATATGTGTAAATAACTGAATAAAACTCCAGGAAGAAAAATGAAGAAAACATTGGGGTTTGGTAATGGCCTTGCTCAGCAGAGCTGCAGCAGAAGTACGAACTCCCCAACACGTACTGTGCTTTCATAGCACTTCAGTGTCATTTGAAGCAGTACAAAAAGCACAACAGCGGAAGCCTCTTCAGCCTTTTTTTTAACTCCTAGACAAAAATAACATTGTTTCCCAAATGTTTGTACTGCCTAAAAATATAATTCTAACGCAATCTTCATATTTGGTTAATCCATTAGGCTTCTTAATTGCAGCCCTGGCTTTATCAATTCAATTGGCGCCCTTAACTTTTATAACAATTTCTATTCTACAGAACAGATTAGGAGAAAATTGCAGCCATAATCTGTACAGTGCAATTGCCGTGCTATAAAGAGGAATGGGAGTAGCTGAGAAGAGCAATTGGATTCCCAAAGGTGGAGCACAGTAGAGCAATATCAGTGACTTTGTAAATGAAAAATTGTTTTAATTCCCTTCTAACAGCAATAATTCGATTCTTCATAAATTTTTCCATCAAAGTGTTGTAAGGAAAAATGCTATAAAATAGAATTGCATGGCAGTGATGGAAGACAGTTGAACAAAGGGGTCAATTAGGGGATGAAAATTAAGCAAAGAGAAGAATCCGTTCTGTCACATTTTGCTCGAAGCGAGAAACTCCTCTGCACTTTACATGTTATGTTTTACTTTATAGTTAAGGAAGATGTAACTTTTCAGGTCATTCTGGCCCTACTTGAGCAAGTTAGGTTAGGATGGCAGCTTTGAACTCGGTGTGTCTTAATGCATGTTGGTGAATCCATTTGTGGGTCTTTTCCATTTGTCTCAGCATCACTGTCTTGACCCCAGTACTGTCATTGTGCAGAGCTTTGGTGTGGCCAGCGAATGCTTGACCCACCCTTGGAAGGGATTTTAGGATGCCTCAGCTGCAGGAACTGGGATTGGGGACTGGGCAGTGGGAGTCCTGTGCCTCATGGCCTGAGAACCTCTCAAGAGGGGCAGCTCTGCCAGTCCATTCCCTGCCACAGATCCCCCATCAGAGCAGGTGGCATCTGAGACGTGTCCTGGTGTGCTGGGAGGGAGCTGGGAATGGCACAAGGTTCCTTCTGGAGCAACCCTTGTGGGGTCCTGAGCTCTGCTCAATAAGGGGACATCAGCTCAGTGACCACAGACTGCTTCTTTCCTTTGTTAAAGAGAGAAGAGGAACACAGGGAAGGAGGCTTTTGGCAGTTGTCATTTGGCTGCTGCAGTAGAGGCTGGTGATGGTGGCACAGAGGTATACACCAATCCACTGTCCCTGCCGCAGCATCTGAAATTAATCAACTAAATCCTGCTCCTGTTGAGGCAAATGAGACTTTTCCCTCTTATTCCATTGGGAAGGAATTCAAATGAAGTGTAGTATCTTTATGGATGTGATTGTGACTCAAGCCGTCATCCAGGTATGACCATCCTGTGATACTGCCCAGGCCCCATGTGTGGTGGGTCCGTCTTTGGTGTGCAGAGCAGTCAGAGCTTGTGGCTCTGACCAAGCCTATGGTCAAATTCCCACCAGCCTCAGAGCAAGACTTCACTTAGCAAGGGATTACGGGTGGTCTCTATCATAATTTTATCCATTAGGTTGCCTTTGCATGGCAGGTGAAATGTTCACGGGAAGAAACAGTGTCTCAGTACCCAGGTGAGCTGTGTTTTAACCTGTGAATCCAGATCCGCATTGTGAAGCAGTTTTAAACACAAGCTTTCATTGGTAGATGGTGTACTTACTACAGCACCTGTGGATAGGGGGTTAATAAATACTTTCTTCAGTTCTTCCTGAAGAAGAAAAAGGTTTTTGGTTTAGTTTCTCTCCAAACATTAATTTTTTCTTTTTCTAGAAACTTTTAATTTTTGCACACGTTTTATTACCACTCTGTGAAAGGGAATTAGCTTTCTTTTACTGAAGTTTCAGCTGTGAAATCAGCTTTAATAAACTATGTAATTATTTTTTCTGCAGGGAAAATATTTGAAATGTATTGTTTCTTTTTTTAGGGTTTTTTGGTTGTTTTTTTTTTTTTTTTCAAATCATAAAATTATAATATTTCTGTTTTGCTTTAGCACACTTGAGATGTTTTGAATGTTCAGAATTCAGTGTAACCAAGCAACAGTTTTTAGCTGTATGACATTACAGAAATGTCCAAGTCCTGTGCTGGATAAACTCCATGCATAGTGTTTTTCCCCTTCTATGTCAGCTAAAGAAAGAGAAGTATAGAAAATTCTCCCTAAGAAAGAGTCATTCATTAATAATTTAATTTCTTCTTTTAATAAAACTCAGTTGTTTGAAAAACATAATACATTTATTTCAGCTCTGGCATGTTTTGTACTATACAAGGACAAAGTGAACTCCCAGCTGCCTATCTAAGGATGATAGGGATGTTATATGCAGGGTATTATCAGGAAGAAATGCATCAGAGCTCCAGACTATGCCTACAATATTTACAAAAGCTTGTGGCCACCATCTTTGCATATTTATTAACTAAAGAAGAGCCAGGTATCTGCTGCAGTCTCTTGCAACATATAATGTCAGGATAACACAGAAGGGAAAATGATTTAATGTCTCTGATAGGTAGATAGCAGCATCTGTCCTCTTGCATATATCAAACACAGCTTAATAACTTCCTATTTACTGCTTCACGGCAGAGGTCCAGTAAATAAACAACCTGACTGAATTAGTCTATTTTTATACCTCAGTCCTGTATAACAAACCTCTTGAACCACACTTAATATGAACAGCAAATTTCGCACTGCACATGGAGATCTCTCAGCACAGATTAAATTGGTTATAATAAAACAATTAAAATCTATTTGCCCACAGACAGGAGGAAATGAAGGACCTGGGTGAGCAATAGGAAGGTAAGGGTGGGTTGTCAGGACATCAGAAGAGTAAACAGCAGAACCGTGATTCTCTGGAGCAGAGCAGGGTCAAACTTACTGCAAGATAACTACGCGAGAGGTAATAAATCAGTAGTACGTATTAAACACCAGATGGTTGTGCCCATGCAGGAAGGCACAGTGGATCATGTAACTGTGGTTGTTTCTAAGGATTACTGATTCAGCCTGACTTCACAGGGATATCCTAACAAATAAAATGTTATGGCCTCTTCCGCTGGTGAACATTTTCATCTACTGTTTAAAGATGGGACCACATGTCTTAGTGTTTTCATTGCCCCTGATATCTATGCATAATGAATTTGTTGAGTTCACCCAGTTTTAGCTGGTGAAGAGTTTTTGACTCTCTAGTACTGTAAAGTTGCTTTACAGCATTTATTACAAATACTCAGATGGACAGGCAGGCCATTGTTCCAAGCTTTAGCTCAGCTGAATCCCCAAGTGTTCCAGGCATGGAGGCAAACATACTTCAAAACTCCTGAACCTATTGAGTTGTCTTTCAGAATTGTCCAGGCAACAGAATTTATTTATAAAACTCTTGCAATCGTTGATTCAAAACAAGGTTTTCTTGTTCTGCTTTTCTCCTTTGTCCTCTTTGAACAATTTTCTTTGGAATGTTTTCGTTGTGCTTAGGAGTCGGAGATTTCCTGGGGCTTCTAATAAAGGCATTTGATTTCCACTCTCCACATACTTTAACAAGTCCAAGGATTTTGAGGTTTGACATTAACTTAAGAGAGCTGGAGATAATCAGCCATGGGGGTAAAAAGCCAGAGTTATGCAAATTATTTGTAAAATGTATAGAAAGCAAAAGGACTATTTCTTTAAATGTGGTTGGTGTGGGACAGAGGCATTGTCTCAGCACAGAATATCTGCATGCTCCCCTTCAAATTTATGGCTGCGATTGAAACCTGTAAAGGGGTGATCTGTAATGTATTCCTGCTATCCTACGCTTCTCAACAGGTTTATTACCATTCGTTTATAAAATGAACACTCTAATGAGCAGTGGTTTAGATCACAGATATCAAAGTCTGGTCATTTGTCAAGATCAGTTTCCTGTTGTGAGTTTTCCTTGTGCAAAAAAAAAATGTATAACCTTGGGTTACTTTCTGGGACCTGAAAAAAATGCCCATAAACACTTTATGAGATAAATTTAATGAAGATTTTAAAATCTTGGAATCCAATCTGATGCGGTGCAGTGTATTTGTGCGTGTTTTATAATGTAGGGAGTATCATCTGAATACAGAGCAAGAAATTTTCTTACGTTGACAATAGATAAATTAAAGATAGCAAGTTCGTGCAGTACTGTCAGGCCAATTTAATGGTAATTTGAACGAGTTAATACTACACTGGCAACAATGTAAGTCGTTATAACTAAAAGACTGCCTTTGGAAACTGTGCTGAAAGCCCCA
>JAOEHX010052102.1:0-15913 GCA_025448015.1 Bolborhynchus lineola | reverse complement strand
CCTGTGGGAGTTGCATTCTTTTGATTCTCCATGTAGCAAACTGCGTGGCTGATTTACGGCCTAAACCACGACAAACAGCAAGACACATCCATGTAAAAATGCTGGATCAGGAAGGATTCTTCTCTGCCAGTTTTAACAACAAGGAAATCTAGTTTTTCTTTCTTCCCATTACAGCAATCTGTTCTGCAAGCTGAGATCCAAGGTAATCTCAAATAGAATATTCCTTTACAAGATAGATTATTTTCTCTTGCAAAATCCCCTGTTAGTGTTTTGATTGATGAAAGCTGAAGGTAAGTAGCAAAGCTGACTGATTTTCTTTTTTTCTTGCCGAACAGTAGATTTCCTGAGTTTCAGTTTTATTTCGGTGGGCCTGAAATCTTCACTAGACAGTTTCTAGTTTGGATATTTTGGAAGGCAGCAGAGGAGGAGTTCGGGATTCAGGCAAGAGGCTACTCTGTGTTCTGCGAGGGAGATATCATTGTTGGGAACACTCACGGATACTCAGGTATATAGTTCTCTCAGGAGATGAGGAATCTGTGTTCAGTTTTTTCTGTTCTCTACTGAAAGCATTTGAGCATTCATTTTCCATCATGCTTTAAAGCATATAGGGTACTTTAAAAAGTTTGGACAACTTTGTTCCACCTTGCATAAAACACAAACTATTGTCATTGAATAAGCGTAATTGAAGAGCTTTGTGGTTAGAATTCTCACCTGAGATATGTGAGAACTTCTTGCTAGCCTGTGTCCCACTGAGCAGCTTGACCTGCAGTGATAGTGTCACGGCCCTTGGCAAAATAAATATTTAATTATTTCTTGCAAATTGGAACAGTTCCAGCAGCAGAATCTGCCTCAATTCAGGATATTTAACTTCAAAAAATCATATGCTTCAACACTGAGATAAATAAAAAACATCTCTAGGCGTTTTCATCTAGAATGATCTAGGCCGTTGATCTCATAAAGCAATTAGTCACACAGTCCTAGTTAACAAGATCTAACCATAATAAAATACCAGAACTTTACTCTTTGTCAAACAATAAAATCTGTAAACCATTTTGTTCCAGCATCTTTATTTTCTTTTTATGTCATACTCTCTAGCTGTCTTCTTACAATTTCCATTAGTCTACTTCTCCAATCACACCTATTCATATACCACATGTGGACTTAACTTTTTAATTATTACTTCTTAACAGAACTCTAGCATATTCACAAATGGCTACGTTCTATTTCACTTAAGATTTATCTTGTCCCATCTCGTATACTAGTTTTGCCCTCTTCCTTTATTTTACAGAAATTCTGGTTTTATTCAGAAGTGTCGCAATGGCACAATTCTTTGGCATGGATAAATATAATCAAAACTGTGCCAAATACGGTTCCAAGCAAGGGCAACTCCTGCAAAGCTAAAGCTATAGCAAATGTGACAATACATTTCAGGGGAGCAGAAAGGTAAAATGTCATCTCAAGAACAGCAGTAAGAGAGATCTGAATATTATAACTGTTCTAGAAAAGGAGGGTACTGACACTGTCCCAGGTGAAAATGTGGTTCCATGAAGAAAATATCAGAATTATTTTCTACTTATATGCCTATGGAATCTTCATGGGGAGGAGAGCAGCTTCTTTGGATTGTTTATTTTTTTGTTCAACATAGATATGAACAGGTTTATTGTTACTCTTCAAATATTGATGAATCCTGCGTATTCTTTGACACTGAAAAGGGTTTTTGAATAGGGAATTTTAAACAAAAACCCCAATGTGGATACATGAGCAGGAGGCAGCCAAGCGCCACCCATGTTTCTCTTTTATTTCTCCACTGCTTTAGTTCTTATTAATGTGCTTACTGTATACACACCATATTGAGCACCATGGAAAGAAAAGCTGATTATTCATCAAAAAAGAGGACTAGATCTTATGCTTCACACTCCTGAGATTAAATTTCATCTAAGAGCCAGTCAAGTTTGGTCCCAGGCATTTTTCCAAAGGGAACAAACAGTGTGAGTTTTCCATCCAGTTGTCCTTCAGTCTCACTTTTGTGCCACGAGGCATATGATCAGCTCATCCATACCCATGAGTTAGTATAGTCTGTTTTCTTTCCGTGGGTTATTTTTTCCTGTAATATAAACTAAAGAAAGCTTGGGGTATTAACAACTTACAAGTGCACTTGAATGCACTCCAGCCACAGCTATTCATGTCTTGGCTTCCCTTCTAAGTTAAGATATGCTCACATAAAGGTGACATAGCTGTTTTTATGCATACCATGTATTATCTCATACCAAGCAGAATTTCAGCCAGCAGCATCAGCAGCTTTACATTTACAGAGGAGTGTAAAGGGCCCTTATAATTGTTAATAATTGGGGTCCATCAGTAACTTGGGAAAGCATCAGAAATGAATTTCTGTTGCACGGTGTAGAAAGGATGTGTGATTCTGCATTCAGGTAAGTGTTATATGTGCATGTTTGTCATAGTTACAGTATTTATGGCCTCTTGACGAGTTCAGACTCCTGTACAGGAATAAAAGGCAAGAGCAACTTTCCTTCTTTCTTGGAGAACATTGTAGCTAAATTCTCCTACATTGTCATGTAAGCAGTGTGTACTTCTGTGTTTTTTCTTATCACACCTTGAGACTACCACAAAAATGGTTGAAGGTTCAATGTCCTAATGGCAGTGTGCCCTCCAGAACCAGAAAGAGTTTCCTATCGGGGACCTATTTTTTCATCAGTACAATAAGAAGTTTACACTGGGAGACAATAGCCATTTCTTCAACTATGGAAACTCTCCTCATACGTTTTCGTAGGAAAGTCTCACTTTCCTTCAGCTGGTGTTGACACATTTGTTTCTAGAGGCAGTAACTCTGTGGTCTGCTCAGTCTTGAGCACACTGATCTGAATTCTACATTCAGTGAGATTAAGGTGAAAGCTGTAGCTATTGAGCAACAAGTAGAAATTCTCTATGTATTTCAGCTGTGAATGACCTCCTGATTACCTGTTTAAAGGCAATACACCAGACTTTGCACCAAAGTCCAGCCCAGGAGTCGTTGTGTAACCTGAAAGACCACAGGTGTCCCTGCCTCAGCTTCTTAACATCACAGGATTTGCTTAATCAAAAAAGGGCTCCCCCATAGGAATGTTTCTTGTGAATCTAGGTTTCATCTGATATGGTTTCATCTGATATGGTTTCATTGTCAGTCAGAGAACACCTGCTCATTGTTCATTTTTGGCAGTTTTAATCTCCAAAATAGAGCAAGGACCAAGAGTCTACTATGCACTTTTAATTCTTCCAAAGTTAAGAAGCCTGGAGTTGTTACTGCTGACATTTTACATTTTCTCTCTTTATCTTTTTTTTAATGTAATTAAAAAAAATCACATGCATTTGTGCAAAAAATATGTGTATGTGACTTCTGGAATAAAAGTAATGCTCAAAAAGCTTTTTCAGTTTGCTAGGCAGCTCTTTTAAAGAAAAAAGAAAAGAGGATATATCTTTGTATTTATGAAGCAAAATAATGTACTGAGATCTTAAGCTATTATATTGCCTGCTTTATCTTCTTCCAATATGAAAAAATGGATGTGCTCCGAATAAGAAAATTCTCCAGGATAAGAATGTAAGCCATGTGGATACAGCTAACAAGCTCTGATGGATGAAGCAATGCACATTTTTCTCACTAAAACACAGCTAGAAATTAAGTCTCCAGCTTTAGTATACCATAATGCTAGTTCATGGGTAACCTGCTTTCTCACATTCATTTTAAGCTGGCACACTTCCAATACATAATGTTGACTCTGGAATGAACTCCTAAAACTCTCTCGAAGGCATTAACATTGAATTTCAAAACTGTGTAAAAGAAAGGAGAGATTGGATCTCCTTGGAATATTTAGGCTGCAAGGGAAATGCTGGTTTTCTCCTGGGGTAGAAACTATGCTGTGGAGGCTCAAAGCCTTTTGGGAATCTTTCACATATTGCCTGAGCTGGTAATATCCTCTGCTCATAAATCATTATAGAAGACTAACAGGGTACCAACTACCTTCATCACTAATAATCTATCTACAGGACTAAAAGTATGGGGGGAAGGGAAAGAATGTGCATCTGCTTACTAGCAGTAAGTCAGTAACTGGAAATGAAAGTGTGATTTTTTTTTTTTTTTTTTGCTTTAAAAATTTACACAATAAGATGATGAAATCACTGTACCTTAGGGAGTTTTATCATTTTAGGAAACCTTGATATAACTGCTAAAGAAAGAGCCCCAATGTAATCTTGTTACTCATAAACTGTATTTTCAACATTTTACTTGGCATATCTGGGGCTTTGCAAACTGAAGATTGCAGATAGCATAAGTGAAACCACACAGAGAATCCCTCAGAATGTGTGCTCCGTACTGGTCTTCCTGCAAACCCTTGTGTCATGGGTTCAGCAGTAGCAGCCATTTTTCTCCTTCTTGGTAGCTGGTGCACTGCTGTGTTTTTGACTTTCGGCCTGGGAACAGCGTTGATAACACCGATGGATTTAGTTACTGCTGAAATATTTAGGACTTTCTGAGTCTCATGCTCTGCCAGGGAGGAGGGGAAGCCAGGAGGAAGCAGAGACAGGACACCTGACCCAAACTGACCAAAGAGGTATTCCATACCACAGCACGTCATGCCCAGGATATAAAAACAGAGACAGAGACCTGGAAGGGTGGGGGCTCTCTGTGGGGTCGGGCTGAGTATCGGGTGGTGAGCAGTTGTATTCTCTTCCCTTGTATTTTCCTGGTCAATATTATCATTGGTAGTAGCAGCAGTGGCTTGTATTATACCTTAGTTATTGAACTGTTCTTATCTCAACCCGTGGGAGTTGCATTCTTTCAATTCTCTTTCCCATCCCTCCGGGCCTGAGAGGAAGAAAGAAGGGGGAGTGTGTGAGTGAACTGCTTGTGGGGCTTAAACCACAACACCTAGACTACTCTTTAAAACTACCTCTGGCTGTCAGCACTGGGATAAAAGGTTGTGTAGCATTCCTGAGGGTGACGTTTACTGAGCTGGTTGCAGACCAAGAGGCAATAAGGCTATATCACTACCTCCTTGCAAACTACTAATTAGACCATCTGAAGGAAGAGTTTCTTAGCTTGGGCTTACCAGTTGGCTACACATCTGTGTTGCTAAGGTGAACATGAGCTACTGATACTCATCTATGGTCCTGCATTATGTAGTCTACCAGTTCAGTTCTTTTCTTCCTTGAAGGTCTCTTCATCATGCATCATGACATAAAGCAAACATGTTATGAAATCTTTCTGATTTAAAGGGACATGAAATGAATAAGTTCTGAGATCTCTCTGATTTAGAGGCAGGTTGACAATGCTCATCTTCCTGAGGAAAGTGCTTTAGGATGTAAGGATGAAACATACCACACAGCAGTTATTATTGCAGGAAACACTATGGTCAGAAATCATGTTGTTGAGGGAGAGCAAAATATTTTGTTTGTTTGAGACTGAAAGTGTTTTATTATGGCCACAAGAAAAACATATAAATATCAGCTTTACAATTTTTTTCTTGTTCTTGAAGTCACCAAAGAGATTCCATTTATATTTGAAATTACTCAGTACTAGTGAAACTTTGAATAAATTTAGTCCATCCCATATCTCTTCTGCTGCCTTATAAACCCATTTCCTTGCCTAGGTTAGTTTTCTATTAAATTCCATCTGCTAAACTGTTTTGAATGACGGGTTTTTAGCTGAAATGCAGATGTTGAATTTGCAAATTTGATTCTGATAATCTACTATTGTTAGTAGATCTACCGAGTTGGAACATTGAGATTATACAGCTGTTTAATTGGTTATTTAGTATGGAAACAAATTAATTTTCTGTGTTTAATAGAGAGATAAAAAAAGCTGGTTGACATCTCTCGTATACTTGGCACATGTGGAGACACATACTCTTAGGCACCAGTTTAAGGACTATGGCAGCAAAGCTCTAGCATATCTTACCATTGTTTTAAGATATTGCCTCTTCCTTACACCTCTGTTAAAGTCCTACCCTAAGAAAAGTCAGCAGAAGAAAATATGGTCTTCAGCCACTGCAACTGGCCATTCATCACATAGGCCAAGCCTACCTTCATCAGGAGCTTAGCTTAAAGAACCCAAGCGTTTTCTTAGAGGCCAACAAATCTTTTAGTAATCTCCAGCAGAATGAAGGGCAGATTTTTGAAAGAAATAGTATTTTTCATCACTCAGAAAGTTTCATCACACCTCACCCACCGAAGCCATTGTATTGGGTTTGTGTGGCAAGGTTTTAGTAGCAGAGGAGCTACAGGTGTGGCTTTTGTGAGAAGCTGCCAGAAGCTTCCACTGTGTCCAATAAAAGCACATGCCAGGTAGCGTCAAGATGGACTTGCTTCTAGTTAAGGCCAAGCCTATCAGCAATGGTGATAGAACCACTGGGATAATGTATTTAAGAAGGGAGGGAGCAGGAGAAAATAAACCTGTGTAGCAGCTGCCAGAGAGAAGAGGGAGAATATGTGAGAGAAACAGACATTCAGACACTAAGGTCAGCAAAGCAGGAGGCTTGGGGGAGTGAGGGCTCCTAAGCAGAACAAAACCAAATTTTAGAATATTGTTCATATACAATTTAATTATTTTATTCAGGATGCCTCTGGTATGCAAACCCAGACGCCAAGGTTCAAAGACTCCTGTGTGAACAGAATAGACCTTGGCAGGAGAAAGGGAACCCTTTTTTGAAACACAGGTGGTGGCAAGTGTCAGAAATTGGTAATGGTTACTCTAAGCACATCCTGTATTGTCATTTACTAGAGCTCATTGCCACAGTGGAGATGCAGCATGCCTCTGTATTGCTCATCTATAAGAACAAAGGTGCAATATCCTCCACAAAATAATTGAATTAATTTTGCATTTCAAAAATTCTGACTTCTTTTGCGTGCATAATCTGACATTATACTCTCCCTGTATATCAATGACTCACATGTCTGTAGGAAGAAAAGGATGCTGTACAAAATTTAGGTTTAGGACTACTATGAAGACTCCGCACCACAGTTTTGTCCAGAGAATGTAACATTTTAGTAGCGTATTTCATAGCATTTTAGTGTTTTGTCAAACATTAAATATATATTTCACTGTCATTAAATATATGACAGTGAAAAAGAAGTGCTGAAACCTCCTTCCTCTTGTAATGATAAACCATCACCTTCAGAATTGATAGCAGTGTTTTAAACTTTCTGATGATATTAAATCTGTCCTGTTAAGATACACTATAATTTAGAAGGGACTATGCTGAAGATTTTTTTTTTTTTTAATATGACTTTGGAACAGAATTACCTCAACTTAGATATATATCTTATTCCAACAGTTACTCTAATAATGAAGAACTTTTATTTTTGCAGTTGTTCAAAACTTCATGCATTCGTAATGGAATTGTGTAAATGAGAAATATGAATTATTAAAAGAAAGTGAATTCAACATTAATAATAATTCCAGGTTCATCTATCATGACTGGCAACTGATCCATTGTGGTCTCAAAGCTTATCACTTGGCCCATGCTTTAAATTATTAATCCGTGGGTTCTGTTAGTTGTCAGACCCATTCTACCCTGATACTATTCCTTTTGGTAACCCTTCTGGTGTTCTTACTATGTCACTTAGCATATGTACATTTTAATCCATCTGAAGAGCTAAGGAAGATGATATGAATCTGATTGGCATTCAGCAACTTTTTAATGAGCTCATTAACATTCCTTTTCCCCCCTTCAACTGTTTAAATCTGAATCTTTTTGTTTTAATGGAGTGCTGTCAAAAGAATGGGAGGTCTTTGGGTTACCTCTCCAGAAGCCCTTAGAAAAAAAGGTCACCACTGATGTAGCTAAACTGCAGAATCAGTTACCTGCTTGCTTCTTAACCATCCCAGTTGATAGCTCAGCACTATCTACTTCTACCAGTCACTTTTTCTGCTACATCCAACAAGATAATAACCTCTAAAGGTATGACAGTGGAGCAGTGAAGTTTGCAACTCACAAGTTAGATTCAGCTAAGCATGTTACAACATGAATTAGGTGACAGAACTAAACAGTGGACCATACTGGTTCAATTTAACCCTGCCTCTTCGACAGACATAAACTCTTTAAGTCCCGCACTACAAACTACCAATCTCTAATCCAAAATGTGGATCCTCAAAAATTTTACTCAGCCTCTGCCTGGCTCAGGGAACACATGTATGTTATATACAAACAAATTTTTCCCCTCAGTGAACCTGTATGTAAGTGCCTGAAGAGAAGCTCCTGGGCATAACAGTACCAAGCAGATAGTTGCTTAAACCCAGCAGGATTCAGATACCAGATATTCCTCTCCCAGTGACACCTGGGAGAGGAATACAAATGGATACAAATATCAAACTTGCTTGCACAGTTCTTGCATTGGATTTTCAGTACTTTCTGCTCTTTGTCACTATTGATGGCTAGATTTTTATTCAGAAAAAGAATGATCAATATCAATTTTATCTGATAGCATGTATATCTACATCTTTGCTTCCAGAGTGATCTACCATACCACCAAGCACCGCAGGACTGTGACAGACCTAGTCCTTTTGGTGCTACTGCAGAACAATTTGGTGTGGGATGAGGGAAGTAGCAGTGGAGCAACTGGAAACCAAAAAGGTACCTTGCATGCTAGCCTGGAAACTCAGTCCCACATTCTTAAGCTTTACCAAACCACTGAATGTGTCAGGAGAAAGGATTGGCAAAAGTACTACCTCAACTTACTCAAATGCTCGGCAAGATGTTTGGCCAGTTCTGATTTTGGATATAATCCCTAGAGCAGCAAGCAGCATCAAGCTGAGAGTAGAAATGGGGAAAAGAACATTTTGCATCTGTGCAAGGTTGTCCTAGGTGGCTGGATAACTCTTAATTGCTCTGGCTCACACAGGAGTCTGTGATTTTCATTTGCCTCAGGAAAACCTATAGTTTCCTTTAGGCTGTAAACCAGTCCAAGACCCTTTGTTATGTGCTTGTTTGCAGTTATTCTGCAGGACATAAAATGTAGCACTCCCCTCTGTGAGAGCACTGCAGTATTTGTTAGCTCGAGGGCTGCAATGTATGCTGGCTAAAAGGTCTTAGTTGAAGTTACAGCCCCAAGGAAAACTGCCATCTTTGCATAAATTTACAGTTATTTTTTCCTAAATGTGCTGTACAAAGAGACTTTGCTATTATAGGTTGTTTTTTTCTTTATATTCCTATTTTTTCCAAAATATCAAAGTGGAGAGAGGTCTTCATGTTAAGATGGCAGCTATATTTGGACTGAATTTAAATGATTGACTTAGAGTATATCTCATGAGCTAGTGCAAACTAGGGTTTCTGACTCACAAGATTTTTACTGATATTATTTATTAACTGAAAGCCAGGGAGACAAAGAACATCTTTCAGTTGAATCTGGGTGACTGCAAAGTAAGGCATGAAAGGGACTGAAGCTAGCAAAGACAGCTCAGTGCAGTGCTATAATCTGTCTTTTACAACAGTTGAATTTTGAGTCTATACCACCACATCATTCCTGGATTTTTTTATTTTGAGAACTACCTGAAATGCACTAACATCAACTACAGGGATCATTGATTTTGCTAACTTAGTTGGGGGCTAACTTACCTTTAGGCTACAGAATTAGACTACTATATCACAGATCACCAAGCTCTATACCTGTGAGTCTCTTCATATCTCATATATCAGAATTTTCTGGTTTTGGGGCCAGAAGCTCTTCTGCAGTGGTAACAATTATTTCTTGCCTGAAGAAGGCCCATGTTAGAGTCCTTTCATAGTAGGCATTGTACAGACCCTTGGTAAGAGAGCCTGATCCAGCAAGTTTATAATAAAAAGGTGGGATGAAAAATACTCTTTCTTGATATTTGAGATTTTTGAAGAAATGACAAAATAAAAAGAGTCTTATTGTGAAAATGGATCTGTTTGGTTCATCATATATTATAGTGGTTTTGAGAGTTATGTTTTGATTCTTGCTTTTAAATGTTATTGATATTGTGGTTAGTAATTTGTTTAAGCTCAGGCAATTTTCCAGTTAAGAATTATATCAGTTCGTTGGAAAATGTCCTCATGGACTTCTCAAGCATTTAGCAATGTTTCTCTATTGTTTATGATCTGGGACATTTACTAACATTAAAACTGTTTCCCAGACATGTTGGAAAGCTGCAAATTGCCTCTGCTTTAGTACACTGAATAACGGTATCTAGGTAAGAAGCTATCACATCAAGGGCATATTGCCACTAGCTTTCACCAAAACCATGTGTTCTTGAAAGAAGTACCTATAAACTTTTCCATGAGCCAAGCCCACACAAAGAAGAATTGAAGCCAGAAAGTGGAATTCAGAACAATTGGGTGATTTTCTAGATCTGTCACCACGGCTGAGGCTGAGGCTGAGATTGCACAAAAGAATTTGGGGTTGTTAATATCAGTAACAAAACACCAGTTTGAAAAATACATGCTTTTGAAGGCCATAATTATTTTAAAAGCACAGTACTTGAGAATGAGCTTTATTCACAAGGGCTACCCTCTGACATTTTTAAGCAGGACACCTAGGGTGTTCAGCATTGTAATCTTTCCTCAATAAACATTGCTTAATATCACTGAGTGCTTCAACAGGCTGTAGAGTGGCCTTGAGTTTTCAGGAAATTAAATGAGATAGATACATTTTTTTGCAGACGCTTAGAAGAAAGACTGATCTGTCACAGCACTAGTGATAAGAGTGAGGTACAGCTGTCGCAGCCTGGCAAACAGTGTTAAGCAAAAAGCAAGAGGCAATGGCATAATTCGAGGTAACTGATAAAAGAAACCCTGTTACCACTTACAAGCAGTTCCAGTTTCACCCCAGCTCATTAGGGATAGAAAAGTAGTTCCAGAATACCTATGAAATTATACAGCATCAATGTTGTGGTCAGAGAGTACACCTTGCCTACAGGCGTCTATGGCAGCGTCTTGGTGTGGAGCAGCTCCTTACAATGGAGCAGGATCCAAGAAGCACTGATGGCTAAAAAGATAATACATGAGTTATTACCTTTCACAATCTTTGTTAATCTTTCATTTAATGGTATTTGAGCAATCCCTTGAGAGACATCATATTGGTACTCTCAGTCAAGCTAACTGATCTGTACTTCAAAGAAATGTTCCTCTCCTTTCAAAACGACAGTTTTATTTACTGCACAGTGTAACTCTATGCTGTTCATTGAACTTTAAAAAGTAAATTCTGCTCACAATGTACATTTGCAAATATAAACTACACCAGAATTTAAACAACAATCCGATACTACTCCTTCTACATTGTATTTAAAAGGTTCAGAAGTAATTTACTTTAAATCTTTACTTTAAATGGATTTTATTTAGTGTCAAAGTAAATATTTCTGAAGGGAGTTCAAATTTGACAAACATTTTTGAGACTATTGTCTTTTTTTTATGAAACAAAATCTGTATTTATTAAATAACACATAGAGACAAAACTCCAGTTCTCTCTTAATAACTGTAATGTGCTCAATTGCACCTTTGTCTGACATTTGTGGAGGTACTGAAGAAATGTCAGAAATAATCCAGGAACTGACAAGCAGAACTTCTCTTTACATGATAATAATGGATATGTTCATGCTTATCTATCCAGGCTGCATATATTAAATGTAATTTTACTTGCACATGGATGTAACTGGCATCTTCAGTGCAGGAAATAGTGCACAGTATACATTTAATCAGCTTTGAAGTGTTTACATAGTCATTATCTAATCTCTTTGAACACCTCTGAAATACGTAAAGTAATTGTACAATGGCCTAGGTTCTAAACAAGGTGATAAATGTTAAATTAACAGCATTGAGCTAATTTGACTGCAGTCTTTTCTACATTAAAAAAATTATTTAAACATTTTCTCCTTTATTTAGCTGTGGCAATTTCCTATGCATGCATATATATAGGGACACACTCAGACATTCTTTTCGAATTATTTTATTTTAGTCCAGCTGAAAGATTTCTCATTGGTTTGAGTTCATTTGAAACAAAATGTCCAAAACAGCTGAAAAATGTTTTCCACCAGCTTTTAAGCATTTTGAAAACCACACCTTAAACTGAGCAGGTGTACCACTTCCTTGTAGACAGTCCTAACTCAAAGGATAAGGAAACACCACTTTCCCTGTAAAGAGGGCCTGGACACAAATCCTTGAAAATGTTGTCCTTAAAATTTATTCTGAAGTTCATTGTAGCTTCAGCATAATGCATTTACCAACACGCTTTAGTACAGTAAATGTCTTTTGGGCCATTTCATTCCATTCCATAATTGTTTTCTGGGGAAACCCTTACCTGCTACTTGATTTATGCAATACAGATGGTTGGTAAAACTTGAATTTTTATTGATGCATAGTAATATCTTTCTCAGCACCCTTAAAGAAAGTGACATAATTCTTTAAGACATAATATTACACTTAGGAATTGCTCTAGAGGGTCATTAATCTTTTGTGAAACTCTCTCACCACTCTGCTAGTGTTAAATAAACCATGACTAGAAATGAAATTCAAAACAGTTTGAGTGATTTCTGCAAAACGTTCTCCATTTGCCAATTATGTAGCACTCTATTTCATCCTATCAGTTATTCATTATTCTTTGCTAAAAATACAGCAATGGCAAGGGATTTTTGTGAGTTCCAGAAGAATTACAGATGACCCACTTAATGAAAACCAGGCACTATTTTATTAAAAATTACAAAGCTGATGAACTAAGTGATGTTGACATGGTGTTTGTTTATCACTGTTGCTTTCTTGATAAGGAAAAATATACAAGCCCAGTAGAGCTGAGTGTTTATTCAAAACCATATTCTAAAAGGCTGGCTGAGCCTTCTGAGTTGATCCCTAATTCACGTCCCATCCTGATGGTCATTAGCTGGTACCAGAGTTATAAAAGGCAAAGGAAGAAGTATAATCCAAATATGTTTATCTTAAATATTAAAAAGGCCATACCCATGTTAGTATTCTTTCTTCACACATCTCTAAAGAAAGGATTGCACCTTTCTTTGCTACCACATTCATCATCTTACTCTCCCTCTTCTTTATACAGATTTCTCCTTCAGATTTACCATTTTAGCTCAAATCCTGAGTTGGGACCCTTAAACATATTCTGAGTTCTGCTGCGTGAAGTTATTTTTTAAGCAGTCTAGGTATTTTTATAGCTGGGGATGTTTTGACTTGACTTTAAAACCCCAATGAACTTTCAAGTCCCACAGCATCATCTCTGACCTGAGGATAGGGATGATCCCCCTATAGCCTGGCTGCACATTTCAGCAGATTTAAGGCATCAGCCTGGACCTTGAGGAATTCTTTGCTCATAAAGCTGAATCAGGAACCTGTTTAGGGCTTCCATATAGTGTTTAACATAATAAATACAAGCAAGTCCCTAAAATAAGATAATAAGGTGGGTGGAGTGGGAAGGCAAAGGCTTGGTATTTCTCTTTGTCACCCCTTTTGTGGCCCTACATCACCAGATTAATAGGAAAAATTAATATTCGTTGGGTCTTGCATGTTATATGCAATGTTGCATACAGCATGTTATATAGAATCATGAAATCACAGAATCGTAGGACAGTTAGGGTTGGAAAAGACCTTAACATCATCTAGTTCAAACCCCCCTGCCATGGACATGGACACCACACACTAAATCATGTCACTGAAGACTCTGTCCAACCTGGCCTTGAGCACTGCCAGCGATGGAGTATTCATAACTTCCTTGGGCAACCCATTCCAGTGCCTCACCACCCTTACAGTAAAGAACTTCCTTGTATCTAACCTAAACTTCCCCTGTTTAAATTTGAACACATTACCCCTTGTACTATCACTACATACCATCCTTATTGCCACTGAAAATAAAAAAAAATAAAATGCCTAAAAGAAGGTTATGTTTTTAAATGTCTCCATTTTGTTCAGAATTCCCTAAATGGTTGATGTCTCACTACTGTCCCACTGGTATGATGAGATACCAGCTATGAGAACAGATGTTTTCTGTAAAGAAAGGAAAAGATGGTGGGATCCTACACAGATATGATTAGGTATTTTGCTTTGATTTCCTTTCTCACTGAAAGTTTTTAACCTGTCCTCCCTAATACTAAAGCACTCAAAAATAATGAAGAATATCTAGCTTCCTAAAGTGTGCGTAATATAAGAGAGAGTAAATACAAGAAACAGCAGCAATAACTCTGGGGAGCTACTTTAAATTGTAGAAAGTAAATAGCAAAGTTTATCGCAAGTAAAGCAAACTGTTTATTTTCACTTCTTATTCTAGTTTATGGCAAAACAATTCAAAGTTTATCTTGCCTGTTTTAAATAGTGATTTTCCATTAACAAGACGTATACCAGAAAAAAAATCATAAAAACATTAGCTCTTTAGTTCTTATTATTCAGGCTTTGATTCACAGAATATGTCTATATCATAAAGTGAAAATCAGTTCAGCATTTTAGAGTAAACCTTGGGGTAAGTGTTGGTATAGTGCAGTGCTTGTTCAGTCTATCCCACGCTGTATGGCTGGAGTACTTTCAGGACTCATTTGGTGCTTCTGCCTATTGTTTCATCAAGTAAAGTACTTGGTGAAACTTACCTACACATATTTCAGTTATGTTCTAGCTGGGGCAGCTTTGCACCAGAGTTCTTTGAAAAAAGTAAATTTACGGTTTTGGTAGCATGCATGTAGTGGCATAAGAGAATGCCCACGGATGGGACACCATGTCATGAAGTTGGGTCTGTGGGGAATTGTAGGGAATGAGGTCTGAGAGGCAGACCCATGGTGAAGACAAATAAGAAAAGCTTTATGATGTAGCTTCACAGAGTTATGAAGTTTGAATATGGCTAGAGATTAATGGGATGTTGACCTGAAATCCAACAATTTCTTTTCACTTTTCTAAAAGAAGGCTCCATAAAAATCATATAATGCAGGTTGGATAAATCCCAAGTTGCTGTGAACTATATTTCAGCTGAAGATATTTGACCAGCTGTAGCAGTTTATAAAACTTATGGAGACATGAGAAGCGGATCAAAGCCGTTCACCATCTGCTACTGTAAATCAAACCTTTTATCCTAATGATTAAAGAAAATAGGGCAGCTATCATGGCATCCCTAACACTTTATTAAATCAAACTATACAGTACCTTTAGAGCTAAAACTTTATTGCAATCCCAACATGTGAGATTTATCCACATGACTGGTGGGTTCTGGGAGTGATAGCCTTTATTATTACTGTGAGTAATGGGGGAAGCATATCTTGCTTGCCTACAGAAAAGAGAGAAGCACTATAGAAGAGAAATTCTAAAAAATATTCATATGCTAAAACATCTTCATCAGAGAGAAAAAGAGAATAAAATAGGATTGTACTAATTAGAAGTACAAAGAATGACCAGTATATTAACCTATTATTCACAAGAGAAGATCTCCTATTTCACAGATATGATTTCTTCTGTGTTAAGAAAGTAAAATGTTTATTTGTGATATTCCTTTTGAAGATAATGAGTTGAAAACATTCAGAATCCCCCTTTAATAAATGGCCACTGATTTTTAAAAAGTTATTGAAAAGCTTTTTGAAACTTTTCTTCCTTCAAGTAATTTATCTACTGCACAAAAGAATACCTCTCTTCCCTCAAAGTCATCCCCTAATTAAACTCAAAGTACTTTGTCTTTTCTGGTTATGGCTGACTTTTTCCAAATTGTAAGGAAAAAAACTTGTATCACTATATCTGTAGAGAAGTCTTTCTTTCTCTGGAGATTTATCACCGAGGAAAAGTCTGCAGAAATCATCTAACTAGATGAGTGTTCACAGAATCATAGAATTGTAGAATAGTTAGGGTTGGAAAGGACCTTAAGATCATCTACTTCTAACTCCCCTGCCATGGGCAGGGACACCTCACACTAAACCATGCCACCCAAGGCTCTGTCCAAC
>JAOEHX010052100.1:4213-14270 GCA_025448015.1 Bolborhynchus lineola | reverse complement strand
AGGTTGGACATAGCCTTGGGTGATATGGTTTAGTGGGAGGTGACCCTGCCCATGGCAGGGGGGTTGGAACTGGATGATCTTCAGGTCCTTTCCAACCCTAACTATTCTGTGATTCTATAAGGTACTTCAGAGCAAAGTCACTGAATGCTCACTGTGTGCTAGTAAAAACGCTTGTCACCACAGTTAATGAGGATTAACTTCAGAGTGTTTTGTGAACACTCTGGACATTGTGACTTATTGCTTAAGGCTCCTCTCTCAGACAGTTGTATTTGTCCTCCCAGTATCTAAGGAAATGGTATCTGTAACAAGAAGACTGCATTAGATCAATGATGGTGGCAATTGCACATGGGTATGGCTGTTGGTTCTATATTTTTTCCAGTTATATGACACTTATTTGTTTTATTTGTTTATATGACACTTATTTGGTTTTTATATGGCACTTATTTGTTGTATTTGTTTATATGACACTTTATTGTTTTAAGCACAGTTTTAGCAGCATATAGTGTTCTTCTGACATAAAGAATCTGATGTGACAGCTTGCCACAAGCAGGAATCAAATATTTATTTTTTTTTTTTTAGTAGTAAAACCAGCATAAGATTATAATGAATTTATCCAGATTCTGGACAAAAATAAGCTTTAAGACTGTTTTTGAAAAGGCAAAAATGTTATATACTAATTTTTCCCCTCTCCATATAGCATCACACATTTGGTTGGCTTCTTGAGAACATTTTTAACTGTAATTTCTTCAGAGAAATGAGATTTAATCATCCTTTTGATAATTACACATACTCCCTAGCCTCAGGGCGTTTCCAATTGAAGGTAAGCGTGACCAGACCTGAGACAAGAGGGCAGAAAAAGGAGGGTGTGGAGACTGTTAACAAGGAGACAAAGGTAAGAGCAATCTGAAGTTTTTCTGAAAGGATTATCAAAAAGGAAAACCAATTGAAGTACAGAACACAGAACATGCCAGGAGAGCATGGGGCACTTATGGCAGAAGGAGAAACTGTGCAGGTCTCAGAGGTGGCTGTAATAATGAAGACAATGTTTATGCAGTACTTGATCTTTTGAAAGGCAAGAGGGAAAAAAAAAAGAGGCCAGGAAGAGGATGGCCAAAACAGACAAAAGGGGAACAAGCTGTTTAGGAGTTCAGGTGATGACTGTAGCAGGCAAAGCTGAAAAAAAAATATATATATAATCTTCTGTTTCATTTTCATTGACTGTTGTCACTGCAGCGGTACCTGGGTCTCTGTGCAGGTACTGGAACCTACCAGGATAGACAGTTCAGCACTGTGCCAGCTGTGGGCATGTGAGTGCCTCCAGTGCAGTGTAAATGACCCTCACTACACTCTTCTCAAGCTGAGAGAACTGGTGGCAGAGGAAGTGGGACAGTAAGGAACTTCGAGATGGATTTTTGTGACCTCTCAAGTCTTCCAAGGGGCAATCTTGTACATCCCCTGCGCCCGGACCATATAACACTTCCCTCTAGTGGACAGTCTGGCAGATCTGTGCTATTTTGTACCAAGGTCTGGGTCCCAGGCTTTGATTTCTCACCATTTTATAAAGAGTTCCTTAAAATGGTGGTATCCAATTCTTCTGTATCAGTGTGGTGGGGATCAGCTCACTTGGGAGAAAAGCTCCTATGTTTCTACCTGGATATCCAAATTCAGAAAGTTCCATTTGATAGTGTAGGTGACTGTGAACGTGATGTCTTGGGACTTGACTGTTTGCTCCAAGGAATGCTAAGGTGGGGTTTAGGGTAAAGTTGGCAGGCTTGAATAGGTTTTAAATGTAAGACAGGTGATTTCCAAACCTAATTCCAGTTCCATGGAAGCTAATGAAAAGTTTAGGTGAACAAGTAGACCAGTGAAAGTTCATGACCTACAGGATAGGTAAAAATGAACTAAAAATCTTCTTTAAGCACTTCAGCTCCTAGACTGTGCTGCAGACAGCCCATGCAAGCACAGGGCATCATCTGAGCATCTCTCCCAGAGAGGTTTCTAGAGCACCAAAAAATAATGAAATACAGAAGGCAATAAAGAAATTTGTCCAGCATCAATGAACTGAGAGGGGGCTCCCTCTTTGCTTTAGCTCCTTCTCTCTAAAATGGAGGTGTTATAGGTTCAGCAGTAGCAGCCGTTTTTCTCCTTCTTGGTAGCTGGTGCAGTGCTGTGTTTTTGACTTTCGGTCTGGGAACAGTGCTGATAGCACCAATGTTTTCAGTTACTGCTTAGAGAGTTTTGGTCTGGCCAAGGACTTTCAGAGCCTCATGCTCTGCCGGGGAGGAGAGGAAGCCGGGAGGAAGCAGAGACAGAGCACCTGACCCAAACTGACCCAAGAGGTATTCCATACCACAGCACAGCATGCCCAGGATGTAAAACGGAGGGCAGAGACCCAGAAGCTTGGAGGGTGCATGGCTTGGTCAGGCTGGGTATCAGTTGACACTGATACTGGTGATAGTTGATATAGTTGATACTGGTGAGCAGTTGTATTCTCTTCCCTTGTATTTCCCTGGTCGTTTTTATTATTGGTGGTAGCAGTAGCGGTTTGTGTTATGCCTTAGTTACTGAACTGTTCTGATCTCAACCTGTGGGAATTGCATTCATTCAATTCTTCTTCCCACCCCTCCGGGAGTAGGGGGAAGAAAGAGGAGGGGTGCGAGTGAGCAAACTGCATGGCTGAGAGGCTTAAACCACGACAGGGGGTCAAAATATCCCCTCTCTGTTGTGAATGATCAGTGCCTTTACTGTGCCTCCCAGCTAGAAGGATCAACAGTTATCATGGATGCAGGAGGTAAGACTTGAGTCATCCGCTGCTAGTGAAGTGAAAATACATATTAACTACTTAGTCCTGGTTGCTGCTGTGATCAGTTCAGTGACAGACACGATTTTCAGGAATTCTGGGAAGTCACATGATGTGCATCAGCTGAATGAAGTGATATTTTGCAAGAAAAGTCACTAAAGCTGGCAGTCCTCTTCTGCATTATAACTTTCAAGGCAGCATTGCATACAGGGATCTGGAATGCTTCTACAGTCTTAGGATCAGCAGGTTTTTAACAGCTAAAGCATTTTCTAAAGCTGTATGAAGTGTCATCTGACCTATCTATATTCCACAGTGATCTTTTTTTCCCAGTAATTGTGGTGTGACTGATAGGCTACAGGACTCTTGGGAAGCATATGCCTTCATTGAGAAGTAGCAGGCTCTTCTGTACATTTAAGGGGGAGCAGCAAACCTGTAGCTGTGGCAGAGGTGTTGCCATTACAGGGCTAATTAGGCATTAACAACTAGGGCACAGCACACATTTTCTGAGTATTAATGACCATCTGGAAGAAACTGATGGCTTAGGAAACCTTAATTATTAGTGTTTGGGCTTGTCCTTTCTCAGTGTCACTAGTATGGTTGTAGCACATGGCTGGATCAGAGTCTGAATGCCTATTCTTTGAATATTATTTGATCCTCCAACTCCAATGGAGTTTGCGCCTGGCTCTGCAGCTTGTGGTTTGCAGCCAGCTGCTGATACAGAGAGTGGTGAGAAGGTTTTAAAAGCATTCAGAGACCATTGTTTGAATGAGGGGTAAAAGGTTCATAGACCTGGTACATTTGAATCTTTTCAGTTTGTAATATCCACTGGTTAATTTGTTTTACAATAAAAGCTTTTCCCTCGAGCTCATAAGCTTCTATTCTGTTGGTGTCAGTCCCCAAACATGCCAGTACCATGGTCTCTCAAGAGTTCTGCCTGCCATGCCTGCCAGCAAGAGATATTCCACAAAAAAAAAAAAAAAAAAAAAATTGAAATTGCAGGCTATCCCATCCAAAGGGAGAGATTTTCTCATTTTGGTATGGAATTGGAAGATTGGTATTTTCAGTATTTTTATATGCATATTTTTTCTTTATACGTACATACAGAAAGAGAGAGGAAGAGAGAAATGACATGATCACAATGAGGTCCACAGAGGTCTGATCATTCTGTACTTTGCAAAACGGTTAGATTGTGTTATCATGTCTCTATGTCTTCCTAAGACAGATGATGCAGCATGACTCTGTGTTTTCAAACAGGCTTGATAATTACAAAACATCCTTCTGACTCCTTGCCTTATCTTGAAATCTGAATTAAGGAAAACAACATTCTACCACTTCCTGTCTGAAGTTGGTGTTACTTCGTTCTCTGATGCATGTATTTCTAAACTTACCTGTGAATCGTTGTGCCTCGGCATCTCTGGAGGTCTTCTATACATTTGGTAATAAGAAGCGAGAGATTTCATGGGGCCATGTAAGCTGAGGTCTTTTACTATGTGCCTCTTGGCATAGAAACTCATAACATGCATGTCAGTACTCCACCCTACACTAAGAACTGCTCACCAAATGGAAATCATCTGCCACTAGGTACTTGGTTAACATAGCTCCATACCTTTTCCATTCTGTACTAATCTCAGTTTTGTATCATCCTCAGCTCCTGACTGACTTGTGTGAGAGGACTTCTGCTCTGACATACAGACACTTGGTACAAAGCTGCTAACACTGGTTCTGAGCTCCTCTGCTTCATTAGGGTGCCCCAAAAACTTCTGGAGGCACTTATGGGGGCAAGTCAGTTCCCACAGCTGCCCTTCCTGTCCTGCTGGAGATTAAGGCCTCTTGTTCCCTTTTGTACAATAGAATTAGCTGAAATTAATATGCTGTGGTTTTCCAGCTGCCTCCATTCATGACCTGCTACGTTAACTGAGACAGTGAATTGGTTCATCCAGAGATTATCTGAGATTGCTTTTTACTTGACTATTTTATGTCCCTCAGTTGGTTCCAGTCAGGCAATTTTCCGAATTATTTTGAAAATCAGATTTTTTTTTTAAATATATATACACACACATATATACATATAAAAAATTACTTATATATGATATATACAATATATATTATATGTATGATATAGATGATATATAATATCTATATAATATGTCTTATATTCCTTTGGCCCTTATCTTAATTTATCTTAATTTCAATTAGTTTTACTATTATAAATTTTATTTTGGAAGTGTTTCACATTGTCCTGCTATTGAGCATTGCCCTCCATACTGCACAGCAGAATCTTGAACCAGTAAGAAAGCCTGAACTGGGAGTAAGAATGCCTGAACTGGGAGTAAGAATACCTGAACTAGGAGTAAGAAACTTGACAGCTGCCAAGAGGTTGTCAGCAGCTAAACCCTATTAACTCCTGTCTGCTAGTGCAGGCCAAATATTGCACGTGTAGTTTGAATAAACCCACTTTCCATACCAGTGAAGAAAATATGGCTGAGCAAGGCGAAAAATAATGCTCCCCAGAAGTTTTAATTTACTTTTGCTCAAGCTATAAGCAGCTGGGTGGTGTGAAATATTTACAGACCATTCCTTGATGAGCACTAGCAGTTTAAATTTGATAGTGGCTCACATCAAAAGCGAACCCCTAAGCCTGTTTCTTTCCCCAACAGAAATAATGAATTGAGTTTTAGATAGCTCCAGATTTTAGCAAACCTGGAATTTGTCCATTATTTGGCTTCTATGATTCCATGATTCTGTGATAGAGGATTTTTTTTTTTTTTAGCAAATCCATGTGCTGAGCAGTCTTGCTGTGGTCCCTATGTGGGAGACATGTCCTGAATCCAGGGAGCATCTGCAAGCAGTTCCTGTGCTGGAGAAAAGGCAGAAGGGGAGAGCAAGGCTCAAGAGCCTCCTGAGAGGGCCTGACTCTGTATGTAGCAGGTGTGAGTTTTGACTATAAAAGAGCACTGAAACTTGCTGTTGTTGTGCTTGATTTGTGGAACAGACCACTGAGCACCCAGGCTTGAATAAACACAGCATCTCTCCTGAGCATGTGGAATTGGGATACCGCACACCAGGTACAAATCTGCTTTTTTGGACAACAGTTGATAAAGTAGATAAAATACATGTATGTATGAAATCAACAACTGCAGTTGCGGATCAAAATGTTGTTTGGGGGTAAAAATATGGGAACTCAGCCATCTAAAATGAATTCTTGTTCTCCTCTTGGGTGCATTGTGAAACACTGGGGAAAATTTGGAGGAGATGCATTAACAAGGGAAGAGCTTGTTAATGCAGTTGTTAATATTGTAGTAAATGGTGGCCATTTGCATAGAAGTGGTGGCCATTATTTACATAAAAGTTGGAAGATGGCGAAAAAATTGGCTTGAGAAGGTTAATAAAGGTGTAACACTATTTTGCAATTAATGTTGTTTTGTCAGCATCAAGACAAATGGGATGAAGTAGCTTATGTTGATTCATTCTTTACTGTAAAAAATGATTGTGAAACTCAAAGAAAATATAAAGTTCTGTTTCTAATGTAATGATGAAGATGATGATAGGGATACAGATTCGTGCTGTTGTTCAGCATATAGCACTGAAAAAAGGTGTTTGAAATTGAGTGATAAAAGTGTACAAATGTTGGTAGCTCCACACAGTGGGAACAGTCATAATGGGAATGAGAAGGTGAGCTATAATTTTAGTCCTATACAGTAGGAAGAACCTGAGAGCAACAAAACCTGTACTACTGGCTTGTTTTCACCAGGCTGTAGGCCCAGGAGGAGATACTTGTCACCATATCACAATTGATTGACATCAAAAATTAAATTTATAGCAATTGAGAAAAAGAAGATAAAAAAGTGATAGAAAAAAAAAAGAAGTTAAAAGACAGAAACCAGAAAGCTGCAATCTTGGCAGCTGCATTTGCCCAAGCCCATGTGTCAGCTTGAGGTAAAGGATTTCCTAGGGGGAGAGGAAGAAGCGGCAGTGGAATAGCATGCAGAAATATGATAAGATCCCAAGGAATCAATCAATGTGCCGTTTGCAAAGAGCAAGGACACTGGAAAAATGAGTGTCCAAAAAATAAAAGAATTAGAAAGCCTCAGGAATTACCTCCTGAAGCTGATTTGCTTATGATTGAAACAATATGAACGACGGGGACCTACAGCAGAAAAAGAGATCTTCCCACCTGAGCTCCTGGTTCCAGTAAAATTGGGGAATGAAACTCTTAGGTTTTTAGTAGATATGGGAGCAAAATATTCTGTTATAAATACTTGGAAAGGACTCTTGAGTAAATTTGTTAAATATGTCTTTTGTTGGAGCCAAGGTAAGGGAAGAGGTTAAACTATTCTTAAAACCATTGATATGTAAAATTGGAGAAAAGACAGTAATGCATGATTTTTTGTACTTACCAGAGTGTCCAATGGTTCTTCTAGGATGTGATTTATCACATAAATTAGGAGCACAAATTAACTTTGAAAACTGAAAGTTAATTTCTCTAAAGCTAATGCTTGGCAACCTCAAATGTATTTATTAGACAGAAACAGAAAACAGAGAAGTTCAAAATCGTTCCAGAAGAAATTAGGAATGCAGGTACTTCTGTTTGTATGGGCAACTGAAAAATTGGGAAAAGTGAGAAATATTGAACTAGTAAATATTGAATTAAAATCGTGAGTTTGGCCAGTTAGAAGGAAACAATACCCTATCAGTAGGGAAGCCAGAAAAGCTTTGGGGCCAATAGTGAATAATTTCCTTAAATATGGACTTTTGAGACATTGTCAATCCAAACAATATTCCCATCCTTCCAGTGAAAAGCTGCATAATGAAGGTATAGGCCAGTTCAAGACTTGAAAGCAGTAAATCAATTAGTAGAGGACACGAACCCACTGGGCCCTAATCCATATACACAGTTAACCACTATTAAAAAATCAATTATATATTTCTCTGTTTTAGACCTAAAAGATGCTTTCTTTTGCATACCTTTGGACAAAAGCAGTCGAAACATTTTTGCCTTTGAATGGAGGACCCATTGACTGGAAAGAGGACTCAGCTCTACAGGATTGTATTGAATCCACAAGGATTCAAAACCTGCCTGACCATCTTTGAAACAATCCTGACTAAGGAGCTGGATCGGTGGCCGAGTGAGGAAAGTCAAATAACTCTCCTTCAGTATGATGATGATATTTTACTGTGGATAGATACTACTGAAATATGTGAAGAACAGACTGTTAGTCTCCTAAATTTCTTATGAACGGTTGGGTATTGTCAGAAAAGAAAGTACAAATTGCAAAAGAGACTGTAACTTATCTCAGATTTGAGATTTCCCAGGGACCATGAAAATTGGGAAATAACAGAAAAGAAGCCATTTGTAGACCACCCCTCTACTTCTCCTACATTCCCTGCAATCTAAAAGAATACTGAGGGAATTTCTGGGAATGGCGAGATAGTGTTGCCTTTGCATTCTGAATTTTGGTTTAATTGCAAAACCATTACATGTGGCAACCAAAGGTCCTGAAAGAACTGCTAGAATGGACTCCAGAATTCAGGGAAAGTTTTGACTGCATTGAATAGATCTTAATGGAAGCCTCAGCACTAGGGCTCCCAAATCTATGCAAACCCTTGGAGTTGTTTTTCCATGAAAGAGGACATGTGGCTCTGGGAGTTTGAGTGCCTGTGGTCCTCTGAAGAGCACCCCACACTGGAGCAGATCTTCTGGCAGGAATTGTGAGCCCACAGGGGACCTGTGCTGGAGCAGTCCACTCCTGAAGGACTGCACCCAATGGGAAGGACCCATGTTGGAGAAGTTCATGAAGGACTGTCTGCTATAGATGGGACCCCATGCTGGAGCAGGGTGGTGAGAAATGAGCAACAGAGACAATTCATAATAAACAGATGGCAATCCCCATTATCCGAGCCCACTCTACTGCTTGGGAGGAGGAGGTAGAGAAGTGAACAGTGAAGTTGAGCTCAGGAATAAGAGGGGCTGCAGGGAGGTGAAGGTGGTTTTAGTTTTGGTTTTATTTCTCATTATCCTACTCTGTTTTTGATTGGCAATACATAAAGTTAATTTCCCCAAGCCGAGTCTATTTTGCCTGTAATGGTAATTGCCAAGGGACCTCCCTGTCCTTGTCTTGACCCATGAGCTTTTTGTCATATTTTCTCCTCCTTTGCCCAGTTGAGGAAAGGCAGTAATAGAGCAACTTGGTGGGCACCTGGTTGCTAGCCAAGGTCAACCTGCTGCACCACCTTCTTGGGAGCATGTCACCCAACTACAGTCCCCCAGAGCCTCAGTGTGGCTTTTCATAGGTGTCAGGCATACTGGTATCAGGAGATTGGAGATGCCACTTGATTCCTCCCCTTCCCCTTCTGTCCCCAGTGAAACAGCTCAAATTCCTCCATCTCTTCCTGTTTTGTGGCCTGCTCCATCTCCCATACCACTCAGTGTCCCCACACTGATCTGGCCTGGGTCAGGGTTAGGAATAGACACTGTCCACAGAGATGCTGAGATGTGGGAGAGGTTGGTGGATGAATTTGCTCTTCCTAATGTGCCAGGGAAATAGACCAGTGTCCATAAAAAGGTAGAGTCTTCCTGGCCATAATGTGGGGTCTCTGAGGTGCACTGGATGGTTTCCTCAGATGACCTCATGAGGGGGAAGGAGGGTGAGAGCCACAGGAGCCATGTGAAGCTGGGGAAGTTTGTAACTGTTTAATATAGAGGTTTTCCAGAGCAAACCCCTGTTGTCGCTGATGCATCAGGGATGGGACATAAGCATGGAGATCTGGTGGTGAGGAAATCATTGCTGGGCAAGCATCCAGGTCTCAAATGGTGAATTACTGGGTCTCCCATGTGGCCTCGGCACCTTTCCTGCAAGGAGGGAGGCACCATGAACTCAGGACTGGGGAGATTTGTCTGTGTAGAGCTGCTACTGCTGCAACCCCTGGCCTTACCCATCTGCCCATGATCCCAAGAGTAGCTGGTGGGAGGGAGACCTCACCTGCGCTTCCACCAACAAACCACCCCAGCAAAGGCTATGACCACCAGGATCAGCACTGTGATGATGATGCTGACGGTTGGAGCTGTACTGAGGTTTTCTAGGACAGAAAGAGAAGAGGGTGATCCTGTGATTATGGTAGCACCAAGCTGGAGCTGTCCCTTGCAGGGCCAGTGGCTGCTACCTGCAACCTGTGCCCCATTCCCATGGCTGTTACCTACCCCATGGGATGAGGAGGCTGCCGGTGCCCAGGCTGCGGTGGCGCACACGGCAGGCGTAG
>JAOEHX010052099.1:8119-29150 GCA_025448015.1 Bolborhynchus lineola | reverse complement strand
AGAAGCAGCACATGCATGTGAAGAGCTGCGTAACAAAGAGGAGAAAGGTTCTCAACTAGTTCCCATGGGAAAGCTTTGAAAACAAGGCTGAGCAAGCATCCGTCAAGAAGGATGTTGGGGGAGTTTATTTTGTCACAGTTTCAATGGATTTGGCCACCTGAGGTTCTTTTAGGTCCCACTTTTTGATTTCTCAGAAATGGCAAAAAGCCAAGGCCATCTTTTCAGGCAAGAAGCAGGCAGAGAGCCTCAGAGGACTCTAATCTAGGTCTTCGTGTGCATCTAACCAGAGGGATGCACTTACCCTCTGCCGCGAAGAAAGCAGGGCAAGGATGAGGTCAGGACAGGCAGGATGAGCTGCAGGTGCGGTAGTTCAAAAGTCAGCTGCAGTAAGGATTGTGCAAAGCTCTTGGGGCTGTGGTTCCCTATAATCCGTGCATAGCTCCTGCATCTGGAAGCCACAGGACACTACAGTAATCTGCAGTAAATACACACGGAGTGCACCCACCTGGGGTTTGTTCAGCTGATGCAAGAGGAACGTAAGTGCAGCCCAGACAGACAGAGCTGGTACTCATGCAGCCCCAATACGGGGTGCATTCTGCCTGCCTTGGTTCAGCAGAGCCACCTGACAGTCCCCACTGCAGCCTCTCACTGCCAGATCCCTCTCCAATCGCAAGATGCTGCTTCCACATCACTTTCCACCTGCAAAGCCTTTGCAGGTGGGAAAAGGTCAGGTCCAAGCACACTTCTTGTAACTGGTATAAGTGCCTGTGGAGATGGATGAACAACTACCCTGAAGTCTGGGTGGGCCATCCCAGGAACCTGGGGAATACACAAGGATTTGCTTTGTTAGAGAGCCTGTAAGGAGCTGAAAATGCATTTCATTCCATCAGCTGGGGCAGCTTCCAAGGAAGCAGTTTGCATGGTTTCATCTGGGGTTTACAGCTCTTGGTTGTCTTTGCTGTGGTTTATTGTGCTTTGATGCAGTGGGAACAAACTTGTCCAACTATTAAGATCTGCTTACGGCAGCTGGCCTTAATTCAACAGGTCACTGACAGAAGGAACGTGGTATTTCAGGAGAGACACCCTCCAGGGAGTTTTCCCGGTCAAGGCCAAGTGGTTGGCCATTCAAAACCAGGTGAGGTGCAGGAAACCCCCCAGATCCCAGGTAAATTCTTAAGCATTTGGTTCTCCCACAAGCTCATTCTGTAAAGGTGGCCATCTTCAAGCCAGACTGAGCTTTGACTATACCGAGTATGGGATGATTACTCTCCAGGCTCTCATAAGAGAATATGGGACATAAGGTCAGGTCCCAGATTCCTCATTTTGCTTCTAGACTCCGGAAGTCTGTAAGCAATAGCTGGCAGGGCTTACAACAAATGCAGTCAAGTTGTATAGACAGAAAAGAGTGGGTTTGTGCATATGTAACTAAATAACCCAAACACGTGTTCTGCCCATCAGCAACACCTTCCTGTTTATATGAAACTCCACTACTTGCTTGTTCATCTCAAGGCACTCTCAGACAGAAGCTGTGCTAAATGTTTCCTTTATCCAAGTAGTAAAGAAAAAATAACTGCCCATTGCCCCCCCAGAGAAGGGAACAGACACCTACAAACACACCCTCACCAGATGGAACGTTTTCCAAGTCTAAAACCTGACATAGTTGCAGTTTTCCCTGTTCACAGCAGGACTAACCAGGTTTCAACCTGCTGTGCATCCCAGCCGTGTGCTGCACGGTTGCTCACTGCTGAGGTTGACAGTGGCACATTTAATGGGCCAGGAAGTGGGACAAGCTTCAACAAGGGAGGCTGAGAGCCAGCCCCCGCGCTAAGGGAGGTTAGAGCTCTCCCTGTCGGCTCTTGCGCTCTCTCATCGCAAACCCAGCCTATTCCCAGGGCAGTTAAAAAGGTCACACGTGGACACATCTCTCTGCTTCACCAGGTCCCAAAACCTCCGTGGAGCAGCTTCTCCATGAGCTCTCCAAGCCCTTGAAACACAGAGGAGAGGCAACTGGTGCCCACAGCTCAGCCAGAGCAGCACAGCAGGTATGAGCTGCCCCAAACGCCTAGAGAAGGTGCCAGCAGCGATTCCATGGGCTCATCACCCTACACAGCACCAGCACCCATTCCCTTGGGCCTCTCCGAGCTCTGCAGAGCCCCCTCCTCCCAGAGAGGCTCCAGCAGAGCACACACGGCACCCTGGCTCCTTCCCCAGGCTCTGGCTGCTCTGTGCAGCGCAGGCAGCAGTGACACTCACCTGCTTTGGTTTCAGGGCTCTGACGGGGTGCGCAGCAGCAAAGAGATCCTGGTGGAGACACCCAGGCTGCCTGCCCTGGAGAGGTACGGGCACAGCCCCTGCCCTGTCAGGCTCTCCTCTTCCTCCTATTATTTCCTACTTCCTCCTCAACACTGTGGGTTTCTTTCAGGGGGTTCAGTTAAGGAAGTAGATGGAGTTGTCCCTTTTACACCTTAGAAATAGAAAAAGAGGTCAAGGTTGATCTTTTTGGGAAGACCACTGCATTGGTCCAAAGATTGCCATCTTTTACAGCTCTAACAAAAAGCTTCTGTTGTTCAAACTGCTACTTCCTGCTGTGAAATAGTTTTCTCAACCAAGGCCTAAGTGTTTGAAACCATCTAAGAAGCTGTTTGTGATCAAGTTAAATGGGAGAATGCTGCCAGGAAAGTGATGCCCAAGTGGGAGGTCACACAAACAGCACTTTTCCACTCAGTCTTCTGGCATGACAAGACCCAAATAGTGAATGAAAAAAACCCCGAGCAGATTATTTTTAACCAAAGAAGTAGGGCAAGGAACTTACCAGACAGCCTCATCTAAAATGAAAGAGCTAAAAAAGGTCAACAACCCTCTTCCCAAGGCAACTTTAGGCAAGGAAAGCAGTGCTTTGCTCTGTGGGTTGGTCTGCTCCAACACAGTCATCTCAAGGACGTTTCGATGTGAAGCACCTTCTCTGTTGAGGTGACCGGGCTCTGCCACCAGCACAGCACTTGCTCCTCAACTGATGAGGTTCTCTCACCTCCAGGGTGAAGGTGGCTGAAGCTCCTGCTCCTGGTGTCTGCACTCTCCGCATCAAATCGGAGAGCGGGGAGCAGACGTACATTGTAAAGATGCTGTTCACAGAGACCATCGGGGACCTGCGCCAGCACCTCGCCCATGCCAGGTAGGCCATGAGCTTGCTCCCCTCCTTACCCAGCTCCATAGAGCCCTGGGGAAGGTTTCTCAGCAGCTGCTGCTGCTGCTGAAGGCCCTGGAGCTGTGCTTCAAAGACATCAGCCCTAGCTGAGCAGGGCTGAGGGCTACAGCCCAGGAGCTGCTTGCACCCCCTGAGATGCTCTCTAGGCAGCACTGCCAGGGTCACACTTAGCTCAGAGCATTTAATACCCACCCTTGCCAAAAAGCTGACACAGGCACACATAAACCTCTTCTGTTCTCTCAGAATTGCCACCTGACCCAGGTCCATCCCTGCCTTTGCCTGCTTCCAGCCAACTATTCCCACCATTCCCAAGGTGTTGGTGTGACCTGGAAGCTGAGCTGCAGCCTTGAGCTTGGCCGATGGACCTGCTGCTGGAAAACACCCCACTTTCCTCAGCCAGGTCTACATCCCAATGGATTTAATGCTGCCCAATGGCTCTCACAGCCCTTTGGGGACACTTCCAGATAGCTGGGGAACCCCTTTGCTCTCCTTTCGTCCCATAGCCATGGCCTCAGGCTGAGCCCAGGATGAGCTCACCACTGTTGGGATGCAAAAGCCTCCTTCCCACCACAGCTGTGCAGCCTGGAATGGCCACTCTCTGGCTGGCTGGTTGCATCTTGTGCAGGAAGCCCTTTTTTCTGCTCAGCTTGTGCTTATGAAATGGTCTCTCCTCCTTTCATAACCACAGCTGGACCAGCCACAGGATCCCTCAAGACCTTGGGGATCCTGCCCGTAGGAAAGACTGTGCTGTTCTTTCCTAGGGGTGGAGATTCCAACTCATATGAGATCATCAGTACCTTTCCCCAGAGAGTGTACACGGACAACTTGCAGAGCCTGCAGGAATGTGGCCTGACCCCCAACGCCTGCTTACTGCTGCGGAGAAGAGAGTCCTGCCAGCAAGAGGGCTGCAAACAGCTTAACAACTCCTAGCAAGAGCTGCTGACCTGAATTCTGCCAGAGGAAGGAGCTGCCTTCCACCTTTAGCTATGGTTATAACCTCCCCTGGCTGGGAAAAGAGGAGAGGGGTGACTTTCCAGCCTTAGGTTCATTGTGCTGTTACCTGGGACAGAGAGAAGTGCTCGGAAGCAGCGGGTGGATGCTCTTCCCCAAGACCACTGGGCTCCTAATGCAGGGGCATGTCTGTCAGCTCAGACCCAAGCCCAGTTTTCCTCATCTCTGCTGGAGGTTACACAGGTTGATCCCAGCCCAGGGAAGGCCACCAGCTTTACACAGTGGCTTAGCACAGGGATTCTCTACCGCAGCAGGATGGACAAACAGCCAGGGTCAGTTTGCTTTCCACACACAGCTGCTCCCCAGAGATTTCACCTGTACTTACACCATGAGATAAACAGGCTCAGTCATACGGTCCCTGGTGAAGCTGAACCAAGAGGCCTTGAGCCGATGCAGGGTTGGGTCTGAGCCAGGCTCGGGCTCAGCCAGGAGATCCTGCTGCTGCGTTTCCTGTGCGGGAACAACTCCTTCCCTTGGACAGCCCCCAGCTCCGGCCGGCCCCGGCTCACAGCCACACGGAGCAGCCAGCCTGGCTCCCTCCCTCCCTGCTGCAGCCACGGGCTGGATGCTGCAACAGGACACCGTGTCATTGGAGAAGAGCATAATCCCTTTGCTGCTTCCCTGCTGAAGCATGAATAAAGCATCTTCCTCCTCTCCCCGTGGGCTGGGGCTGTGCTCTGCAGGCCCTTTTCCAGGCACATTCTTCCCTTTTCAGCTGTGACAAGCTCCCACTTGACTCCCAGCTGACAACACTCCCACTTGCATGAGGCAGCACCTCCTGGCTGCTTCCCTTTCAGCAGAGACCCAGCCCTCAAAGCTCCCATAAAACCACCGATTTCAGCTGCAGTTTCCAGTTCTATTACATTTCAAGGGCGCAGCTGCTGTGGGAGGGGGCAGGATACACAGAGCTCTTTCCACACCACTCCAACCAGAGCCAGACCCTGTGCAACTCAAGTACAGGAAGCTCCACTCCTCCAAAGCAGCAGCTTCCACAGGTTCCCCATGACTCAATCCCCACAGCTTCAAGTTAGTTTCCTTCCTTTTCCACCTATAGCAGACATAGGAGCATACAAGGACTCTCCTATAGGGCAGCCTTTCCCACTGCCCCTCTACCCCCTGGTCTGTAACCAACCAGGTCATCTTTGTGCCTGGCTGAAGCTGTTCTCCCCTGGGCTGCTGCTCTCACCACATAGAAAAGAACACTTGAGAGAGGTACCTGTCACTACCGTGCTGTAGGATATTCAGACAAGTCCTGTGCGCCTTTGATTAGCAGCAGAGATCCAAGGTGTTAAGATGTTTGTGTCAGGCTGCACCAGTGAGTACAACTGACTTGGCTTCCCTGAGCTGGAAATGACTCAGAATCATTACATAGGGCAATGTTTAACCTGTAGCCAAACCAGATTTAAAAGAAACCCACCAGTACCAACATGAAAGGTACAGTAACATTTAATAGCATCTCGAAAGACAACACTAGTTATAAACTTCCTTTTTGGCAGGAAAACAAAATGCACTTGGTCCGGGTCACAACAAAAGCCAACTTAAAGAGGAAAGATAAGACAACCGAGCATCAGCTGTGCTGGAGCAGCCCTGAGCCATTAACACTCACCAGGGAGCCCTGGCACCAGAGCAATACAGGTCCCAATGTCTAGGCCCATCCATCCCCCCCAGGCAGCCTGCTGAGCAGCTCCAGTCTTCACCCCAGCCCTGGGCTTCTCTGGTGGATGCTCAGACCCCAGCTCTGTGCAGTATCTTTGCATTAAATTAAGACAACCCCCAAAAAAGGCCTTAGTTGCCATAATCTGTGCAGTTGAGATGAATAAAACAAAAGTAAAATAGAAAAGGGAAGTGAGGCAGCAGGGTTTACGATTTAACAGCAACCAAGAGAAGTGGGAAGGAACAACAACCCTAAGCCCTTCCCTCCTGAAGCAGAAGCTCACCCTGCAGAGGCAAGGGCTGACAGATGGCTGCACTTCACACAGCCCCAGAGGCTTTGCTGTGTACAGAGGCACTGGAAGCTGCCGTGAGCCAGGCCCAGCTTTGCTCAAAGGCCATGCGCAGCGAGCGTCAGACTTTCTTTGGATCCCTCAGAGATGATACCAGGGTTAGGCAGGAGGGAGTCGTAGGCAGCTGCAATGAGTAGTTTTGGTCATGGGTTTCCCTGTGCTGGGATCTAGGTCATGGTGCCAGGACAGCGCTGACAACCTGGAAGTGAAGGTGGTTGGAGATGAGGGTGCTCAGGGATGCAGGTAGAGTCCAGGACGAAAGGGGAGCCCGGGGCTCAGGCCAACTTCAGGAACTCCTGCAGGGTGTTTTGCTCCACTGCTTCCACAAAGAGCTCATAATCCTGCAGGGAAAAGCCACAAGTCACTCACAAGGCACGAGCAAGCAGGCTGCTCTCGCCAGTCCCCAGAGCACGCAGCACAGACCAGCTCATGGCACGGGTACCATCAGTTGTGTGGAGAATGACAGGGTGTCATGAAGACAGCCCCACACAGCACAGCCCCACTGCCCACCAGCACCTCAAGTCCCCCTGCCCAGGTCCCCTTTTTCACACACCACTGCGCTCCGTTCACCCTGGCAGCACCTTGTCTGTGTGCCTCACAAGAAAAGCTTTTTGAAAGGCATCTTGCTGCCATTTGTAGCAAAAAGGAGGGGACTGGGCTGTGCCCACCACCACCCAACCTCCACGGTGCTGAGCACAAGCCTCACCCCGCAGTAGTGGTCTCCGTTGACGATCTGGGGCGGGATGGCTTTGGGGTTACCGGCCTTCGCCCTCATCTCCTCCCGCAGAGCGTTGTCCTGGGAGATATCCACCAGCTCGTACTTGATGTTTTTCCCATCGAGGATTCTGGTTACTTCGCTCTGTTGGGATTTGATCTGGAAGCCGGACGCGAAAGGTGGGTTATGGGGAGCTGGAGAGGAGCCCGAAGGGCAGGCACGCACCCCAGCGTGCCAGCCGCACTCCGCAAGCGCTCCCGGAGCCGCTGCTCAGTACGGGCCATGATCCAGACCCCACCCGGCCGCGGGGCTCGGCCCTGCATGGGGACACCCAGCGCGGAGGGATGGATGCGGCGCAGCGAGAGCAGGGGAGGGGACTCCAGGGATGAGTCAGAGCCGCCCACCCCAGGGAAGAGGGGCCCCGGGCCGCCGCCGCTCACCTCCCTGGAGCCGGTCACCGAGGTGCTGTAAACCTTGAGGGTGCTCATGCTGCGATCGCGGCCGCTCCCTGCGCTCAGCCCGGCGGACGGACGGAGAGAAGGAGGGAGGAAGGGAACGGGCGGCCCCGCCGCCGCCCTGCATGTGACTGCGGGGACCAATGGGGCCGACGGGCCCGGGCATGCGGCATCGGCGGGGCCCGGCCCGGGGGAGCCACCGCCGCGCCTCCCCCGGTGCAGGAGTGGTTCGCAAGGGTGGAGCAGAGCGGCTTTATTTGATACTCAAAACACTCAGTACAAACAAGCGGGAGAGACAAAGGGCGGTAGAAATACACAGCGGCCGACGCGATG
Source organism: Bolborhynchus lineola (assembly GCA_025448015.1). Lineage (NCBI taxonomy): Eukaryota > Metazoa > Chordata > Aves > Psittaciformes > Psittacidae > Bolborhynchus > Bolborhynchus lineola. Next base: position 21,428 of record JAOEHX010052099.1, on the reverse strand, counting down.
GGGGAGACGCAGGAAAGCAGGCAGACGGCGTGAGAATGGGGTCCTGCTGTGCCTCTCTGGGAGGCTCTGTAAAGGAGGGGCCACGAATTTCCCCTGCACAGCAGACAGAATCACCACCTTCGGCAAACGGGTCCAGTCTACAGGAGGAGGAGAGAGGAACGCACAACCCAAGGACCTCAGCTGCTGGGACAGGGCCAGGCAGAAAGCTCTGAGCATCAACGGAGCGGGTTTCAACCACTGTCTCATTGCACAGAGGGCAATCGTGTCCCTGCACAGCACCTGGGGATTAGATCTTGCACACTACAGTGGGGAGAGGGGATGGTGCCAAACAACACCGTACTGAGAGAGCAGCTCACAGCTGGTGCTGCTCTGCACCCCAGTGCCTAGAGAGCTCCCAGCAGCCAGGACAAACGACCTTAGGAAATAGTCTTGGCCCACATTTAGCTCAGTACATGGCAGCAGCATCCTGGGAACAGAAACAGCCTGAAATGTAATACACCCGATGCAGAAAGAACAGGGCAGACACTGCTGTGCTCTCCCTGTGCCATGCAGGGGCAGCTCAGGACAGCAAACTAACCACTTTCCTGCCACCATCACCCATGGGGGCCAAAGAACTAAAAACAAAACAGATTTGGTCTTAAAAGAAAAAGAGGAACAACAAAAGCATTTCTCCCAAACCTAGGGCCTGCAGTCCCATCATGAACCAAGAAACAACCAACAGAAGTTTCAGCAGTATTTTCTCTCCTGCAGTACAACTGACTAGCTATGCAGCTCTTAACTCAAGCTGAAAACCAAAGTTCCACCCACAGCACCACAGCGTTGGCATAAGCAAGTGCTGTAGAGTTGTCACTAGGTTAATGAGGGTTGTGCTAAGGCAGATCACATCCCATACAGATTTATGTAGAAATCCCATTATTTAGCAGAGCAGGGAGTTCCCAGAGATCAAGGGGCATGGCTACAACAAAGCCCAAGTGGTCACTGCCTTGCAGGCAGCAGAAAGAGCTTTCAGCTCCAGCTGTGCCATCCTGCCACAGTAGGACCAGAATGGCTTTCTCCCCAGCAAGCTGAGGGCCAAGCAGGGGTGCACGTCCCAACTGCCCTGGGCAGGTCCCCTGGAATGCAGAGCCTCTGGATGGCTCTAGAGGCTGCTACAAGAAACAGCAGTTTCTCCCCTTGCCAGCAGATGCATTAGCGTGGGGATAAGAGGTTTCTCATTAAGGCACTTCAGCATCAATCTGCTTCCTCTGCAGCCTGAATCATACCCACAAACAGAGTGCTATTTTGGGGGGATAAAAGGCTTAAGGCTTCTGGGGTATCAGTGCCCAGGGGAAGCATTTTCAGAGTCTTCCTTTAGTATTGCTTTACCCCCCAGCTCCTCTTGGCTACTGAAAGACTCCAGATGTGTTCACCTGAGGAAAGCAGGTCCTGCTCCACAAATAGTCCCTGAACACCCCAATAATCCTCTGGTCTTCCTAGTCACACAGGATCTGCACAGAGAATTTATCAGAAAAACCAGGGCATACATTTCCTTTTAGTGATGATTTTAACTGTCACGTTTGCATGTTCAGCATCTGACGTGCCTGGAAGGCAATTCAGAATTCATCTCCCAGCATCAGAGACCACACCAGCTCAAGCAAACACAGCATAAACACATTCCACAAGATCAAAGCTGCTGCAAAGCCTGACACCAAAGCCCTGACTGCTTCCAGTTCAGCAGCTAAACACTTCTGGCAAACAAACCCCCTGGATTCTCATGGCTTGGATAAGTCACACATCTTGTACCCGAGCAAAGGGATGGTAAAGTGCTGAATAGGTTTTGAGTTGTAGGAGCTCCTGACTCCTGAGAGTTTCAAGTCTTTATTTCCTGTCTTGTCTTACTTTGGGAGTATTCTTTACTGGGTGATGCAGTTGTCTCCCATGTCCTGAGCATATCTGTCAGATATTGCAGTCCTTAAGTCCTCCACCTCTTTGTGAAGCTGTTTTACCTCCACCAGTTTCTTTGCAAGTCCATCAGGGCTCAGGAAGTCATCCTTCTCCTTAGCAGAGTACTGGACAGCTGCGGAGTCAGAGAAGGGAGTCACCTCAACATGTAATTGTGACCAAGGATCACACACATTTGCAAGTGTGGTAAAAAAAAACAATGCAAGCTTACAAAAGAGGTGCTACTTAACTTTTAGTTCTTACAGTATGCACCTTCAGAGCTGGCTAACCACAGAAAGAAGGTTCAGAATCCCAGAAAGATGAGAACCTCTTCTGTATTATAGAAGTGCTATATTATACACAAGTTTAATCCTGCCACAGCCCAGGAACTGAGGGGTTTGCTCTATCACCACTCTGCATACTTACACCGAATTCCCAGGAGCAAAGAGAGGTTGGGATCCTTGCCCTGAGCCCTCTGAGTGACAATGCTGTAGACAGACTGCAAATCCTGCAGACAGCTGGCCAGCTCGCTGTGCAGGTCCTGGGCCAGGCGGGCTGTCTCAGCAGGCAGTGGCTGGGTTGTTAGCTCTGCCTGACGGAGCCGTTCCTGAAGGGTCAGGTTCTTCTCAATGAGATCCTGGTTCTGCACTGAGAGCTGAACAAATGGCCACAGCAGGTTAGAGGTGACATGGCTTGGAACTAGTACACTTAGAACAACAAGTGCTCGATGATGATCGGAGCACTGAAGGCAGGAGGAGCTGGTTTATACCAAGCCCTTCAGACTTTCGCCAGATAAGCAAGAGTCAGTCTTACAAGGTCTAGGGAAAAGTTCTTCACCTAGAGAGTGATCAGGCATTTGGAACAGGCTTCCTAGGGCAGTAGTGGAATCACCATCCCTGGAAGTGTTTAAAAAAAACCCCAATATATAGATGAGACACTCAGTGCCACAGTTCAGTGGTGGCTTTGGCAGTGCAGGGATAATGGTTGGACTTGATGATCTTAAAGGTCTTTTCCAACCTGGTTGATTCTATTCTAAGGTTTGAGCTTTCGCTTTCCTGGCCCAGACAGGAAGCACCCCATGACACTGCACTATCCCTGCTGGGGCATGATGCAACGAAATAAGCTTCCAGGAGGTTGTTCACCAGTTGCTCACCCCAACACCGGCCATCCCTTCCCTCCAGGGCTGCCACTGTGCTTGGCTTCAGGCTTGAGAGTAGGGCTCAGCCCTGCCCTTCAACCACGGCTGTGGGCCAGGTTGGAGTCCTGCTCACTGCCGTGCTGCCCCCAGCTGGCAAACTCAGCAAATTCAAACCCAAGGCAGGAACTGCCTTTCTCCTCCTGCTTTGGAAGAGAGAAGGGCTTCTTTCAGAGCAACCTACTAGCAGGAAGCAGGAGACATTGTGTTGCTGACTGCAAATTAAGGGCCTAGCTAAAAGACAATTTCTTGTTCATTCAGTGCTCAGGGACTCAGCACTCCTGCTCTGACCTCTTTCACAGCTGCCCGGAGCTGCTGCAGTGCATTCTCTCTTCTCACTGCCTCCTCTTTCAGAGCTTGGCTTGTCCCCTCTTCCTGGGTCACCTGTTCTTCCAGGTTCTGGAACAGACCACGGATAAGTAGTCAGTCTAACTCACGTCAGAGCAGATTCTCAAGTTCCATGTCTCTCCACAGTCACCTCTCACCTTTACTTGCAGGGACAACTGCTCTGCCTTCTTCTGCTGTTTGTCCACAATCTGGAATCAAAGGCAGAAGCATCAAAACTGGCCACACAAACCCAGTAATTCCACCAGGATTTCTGCTTCAGTAGGACAGCATCCCCTCTCTTCCCTTTTCCTGTCCATTTACTGCTTTAATCACTGCTTCTGTTAGCAGTGGATTCCCTGATGAAAGACACCTGATAAAAGGCACCATTAGAAGTATCAGCTAAACACAAACTGGACAAGTTGCATTCATGTGGTTTTCTTCTCCTCTTCTGCATTCTGCAACTTGTCTCCAGTGTTAACTGCAGGAAAGCAATTATCACACTAAGAACAGCTTCTAAAGCTGCTCAGCCTTGAATTCCAGGAACTGCTGCTTCAGTATAACAGTGACTGCAAAAGTCCCTGATTTCATTTTTAGTGCCTGGTGTGACTCAGAGGAAGGGAAAAAGGTGTGATTCCCAGCTGGGACACTGTTACCTTCCTGAGGCGGTCGCATTCTTTCTTCAGAGAGTCATTTTCTATCTTCTGTCTCTCCCCATCCTGGGCAGGGGCTCCTCTCTCTGCATTCTTCACACACTGCTGCACCTTGTCCTGCAAGCTGCAATTGGCAGAACACCATGGGAAAACCAGCTTTATTTAGGGTATTTTCCTCACTGTGAGGGGGCAAATGATTTTCATCTCAGGTGTCAGTATTGCCAGGGCTATGACAGAAGTCTCCCTCTTTGGACACAGCCCTACCCGTGATATTGGCACATTTACAGAGACAACAATTGCAGATTAAGTAGGTCCATTTTGCAAGGAGTTATGGTTGACAAGAGCAATAACCCGAGGACACAAACAAGCCCAGGTAACAGAACAGGGGCCCCCTTTCTTTCAGCATGTGGTTCTGCACCCACTCTTGGCTGTTGGCACACAGAATTTAAACATGGTTTTGGCAAGCATTCACATAATCACCACACAGTAACCAGGTTCTGACAGGAGGGACAGTGGCTGTGCTGAATCATCACAGCTCTTGTGCAGCAATCATTTCAGTGCTAAGAGGAAGCTTATTCAAACCCTCCTGACTTCTACCTGCGCACAGTAGAAAGAAGCTCCAGCTCCTTGCGTTTTTGGGTTTCCAGCTCCACCTCTTGCTCCCTGAAAGCAGCTCGGACGTCTCCAAGCTCCGTTTCCAGTGTCAGCACTGTTTCTTGCATAGCAGTACTCTTCAGTTCAGATTCCTTCAGCTGCAACAAAGGCCATCAGAACATTTGAGAGACCTCCCAGGGGTTTTACCACACACAGCATATTTCAACTACATTTGCAATGTCAGTTTCTAGCACCTATGTGACAATTCTCAGCTATAGCTCAGAACATTCCTCCTTCAAAAAGGCCAGATCACAACTTTACTTGTGCAGCTGCACAGGGGACAAACTGCAGCTGTAGAAAAGTCACCTGAGCAAGTATGTGAAGAGCTATCATCACAACTCAACAGAAGTTCTACCTTCTGACTCTGTTTCTGGTGGTCCTCAAGGGTTGGTAGATCAGCCAAATATCGTTCCAGGGTCTCAATTCTCTGTTGTCTCTCCCTGTTTTGTTCAGATTCCTTCTGGCATTTCTTTTTAAGGTTATTAATGTGTTTGTCTCTTCCCTTTACCTGCAGGGACAATTATAGACAAGTTTAGTTTATATAATTTCTTATCCATTCTTCAGTCCTGTGTAAGCCTCATTTACCTCTTTGCACAGCACTAAACACCAAACCACAAGATCACCTTAACTCAGCAGCATTTCTGCTCATTTAGCTAAAGATAGGCCTCCTCTCTGGTTAAAAGAGGAGCTAATGAAATACTTCTAACTGCAGGAGAAAGGGCTTTTGCTTACAATCCAAAGTACTCTACAAGGAGACCAGGAAATACCTGCAATGACACATGCCCACAAAAAACTTTCATCTCGGACTTTTAGGTTCTCAAAGCAAAACCACCTTCCTATCTCTAAAGCAATGGGATCATACCCTTTCTTCCTGTTTTTTTAATTCTTCTGCATGTTTCTGCATAGTTTCCTTCAGTGACTCCCGGATCAGCTTTGCATCCACCTCTGCAGCAGCCAGTCTTCTCTCCAATTCAATCTTTTCCTTACTGAGGGATTCAGTCTTCTCTGTGAATTGTGCTCTAAGAAATGTGTTCTCCCGCTGCAGCTCCTGCAAACAGAGACAAGCTGGCATTAAGTATCTGTGCTGCCCCAGAGCTGTGTTCTCAGCTCCCCTAATCCCCAAACATCAGTTAGCCCATCTTATACACTGCAGTATATGAAATAGCATTTGTCAGTGCCATCAGGCCTTTGCATCACTAGCACAGCCTCTAAACAAGCCATAGCACTTCAGGGCTTGCAATTGCAAAGAAAGGTAATAGGGATCCCATACAAAGGATCACTTTACTCTGCATAGCTCTTCTGCTTGGGGAACACCTAGTAAGAAGTGATAAGGCCATTGGATTCAATACCTATTTAGTACTGACACCCTCCTGCATCCACTTACCTGCATTCTCAACATGTAGACATCACCATAGGTTGCGGGACAGCCAAGCAGGGCACTATGAACCTGTAGTTCACTTTCCCTGACCTTCTGCTCTAACTGTGAGATGTGTTGTCTTTGCCTGTAAAAAAACAACATCTGGTAATACACTGTCCTCAAACACACAGCAGAGAGCAATACAGCATGAACAGTGCCACCACAACTCTAGTGCTCCATACAGGGACAAGCGGAACAGAAAGACAACTCTGCAACTCAGGACTGACCTGCAGAGAAATGATCTGGAAGATTCTGTGATATCCATTTCTAAGTTTTTTAGAATTGGTATTAGCTTTTCCTCTCTCCCTTCAAAGCAACCCCCAGCAATTATCACAGATAAAACACACAAGCCTTCCACGCTTTGGAGGATCTGGCATGGTTGTAGAGCTTGTGTGAGTGACAGAGATAACTCCAAATGAGCAAAGAGAAACAGTATTTACATCCCAAGTGTTGAAGGTAGTCTTTATTAGGACTTACTTTTTCAAAAAGCTTATGGACCATAGCATTAGGTATGAGAAAAGTGCTTGACAGCCCAAATTCACAAAGAACTGATTTAAAATAAAGCTCTCTAAGAGCTCCAAGGAAATCCTCAAGCAAAAAGGCAGCAGTTTTGGCATTCCACATAATCATGATGCGAACAGAAATCTTTATGAAGCATAGAGAATCATAACCCAAATTGATTTATTTGATCCCTTCCTGATCAATGTCCTAATTCCAAGAGGAAGGGGAGGAGAGCTCATGAAAAATATACGCTCTTCTCAAAGGTCATTCTATTGCTCTATACAACAAAAGAGACTCAATTGGGCAAGAGGGACTCTGAGATATGACTTTTCCTTGGTACTTTCAATCCCCTCCCTTTCCAAAAGGCAATGCACTGGAGCCCATATACCAGTATGGTCAGTAGCAAACTCTCACCTATCAATGAGGAGCTCTTTCTCCTTGAGCAGGTTTTCATTGGAGTTCAGGATATTGATCCACTGAGCTGGATCAGGAGTAGGCAGCGAAGGAGAGTACATGGAGGGATGGTGGCAGGCACCTCCATTTTGTAACTGAAAGAGGAGACAAAATGAGGAAGGAGGTTTGTGCTCCACAGAGGTTAACTGCCACACTGCTAGAGCTATTTTGTGCCCTGTGTGCTCATCTGCATGCCAGGACAGAGCTATTTCAGTCTCTGTCGATGTCCAAGAACAAGTAACTTTGCCCAAGCACAACTGGAGATTAACAAATAATTTTAGCTCGCTGGAAACAATCTGTCTCCACTCGGGTACAGCTGGTGGGATAAACAAGCTGGTTCCAGCTAATAAACCTCTTAGTTTTACGCAGCTCTTTTAAGCCAAAAAAGCATTCCCCTACTCTAGATGCAGAATACAGTTATTGTAGAAGTGAAGAACTTCTTAGCATGCTTTTTCTTTAGAGTTTCTAGCAGACAGGATGTTTCCCTCTTGATCTGATCCGTTGTGCAGTGCTGTAACATAATACAGAACTGCTCTCCATAAGCAGCACGTCAAATGATACCTGTGACACCACATGCTGTAAAAACAGATCATTAACAGACTTTCAGTGTAAGACAGAAGCTGCAGACATTTTCCCCTCTTGTTTTATAAGCCTGGAATAACAATTCATGACTACACAGGAAGGGTTTCAAACTCACCCATTCACACACAGGCAGCTCCTTACCTGCATTTGCTCTACTTGCAATCGCACTTTGTCTAACTGCTGTTTCCAAGCACTGAGCTCACAGACCCTGTCATGTGGGTGTAGTGTGCAGGCATCCTGCATCCATGCTCGAGATGGAGGACTTACAGGCTTTGAATAGAAATTGTTAGCCTGAAGTCCTGTTGGCATCAGTCTGCTCCCACTTGGCCACGTTGCGTCCTGGGGCTCACAGACTCCATTAGCCCCCGCTGCTTGCTTACTCTCTGGCAGCACCTTATAATGGTCCTTTCCTGCCTCAGCTGCCCCAGAGTTTGGATTGAACTTCTGGAACCTGTGGAGAGGGTCAGTGCACAAATTATCCAGGAAGAGAGACTGGTTAAGGGTGCGCTCAATGGCAGGGGTGTCAAACTTCCAAGTGTCTTCTGTTCTCATGTGATCAGAGACAGGATGCCAGGGTTGCTCAAAACCATTTTCCCCTGAAGTCCTGTAGAGGTGCAGCAGATCCCTGGGTGGCACCTGAGAAGACTTCCCAGAATCAAAATCTCCATTTCTTATGAGCCCTGTTTGTTCAGAAGCAGCAGATCCTGGCATAGCAGGTTTTGATGAATTCTGTAAACAGCTCTGGTCTCCTGCAGGACACAGCTTGGAGGGTGAGGCACCCAAAGTAGAAGGCATAACATGGGCTGTTGGGATGGTCACTTGGGCTTTGATGGGCTGGAATGAGGAACCGTTACTGGAATTGCAAAAGTCTGGGGAAAGAAGAACAATGCTCTGATTACAATCCCGAAACATTCCAACATGAACAGCCATTCCTTTGATGAACTTCCCAGAAGAATTTAAAAACCTCACTCTTTTCCCCCTGAACATGTCCTCCTAAGCAGCAGCAGCAAGACCAAGGCACACCAATGCTCCTCCTCATTACAAGTTTCAGGAGCCTGCTGACATTTTCCTATCACTATACCACAGGGAGAATCAAAGTTTACTTCAGCATGTTTTTAATCTCCTGTTACTAAGCTACTCCAGTATCATCTTAAATCAATAAGGTTATCTTTCTATAGGTTTAGAAATCAGGTCCTTTAAACTGAATAAAAAGGCTGGAACTTACTCAGCGGAACACTGAGACCTTGATTCTGTTCTGCCCGTCCCACAGCTCAGCGACTCTGAACCGTGACCAAAGCTAACGGGCGCCTTCACTAAGCCCATGATGAGCTTCAAACATAGCTGAACACTGGATCACCAGCAGCTGACCTCCGAACTCCTCCAGGACACTGCAGCAAAAGAGCTTTTCCTAGAGTAATGGCTGTGCCTTATTGCCACAGGAAATGAGACGGAGTTGGGCACACGCACCCCAACGTGAGACCTCCGTGTCAGACGGGCACCAAACCTGGCTACAGGGAAGCGCAGGGTTATTCTTAGCAACTCTCAGATTTCAATGCAGCAAGAACTGAGAAAGGCGAACAGCAAAACGCCTGTTCCCACTCCTTGTCACTATACGTTGCGTACTGCAGTAATTCCAGGTTCCTCCCAGCTATACAAACTTGCTTTCCTCATGCATTTTGGCTAAAGGCCCGCCCCTCATGATGTTTCTTTAATCCAACCTCAAGACTGCCACATCAACCCTCCACCTGTTTGTAACCTCAAAGCATTGCTACAGGAAGGAATAACATGTTACAAGTTGAATAGGACCAAAACCTGACTCTGCAAGGACCATCAAACTGCAGGTAAATGTCACAGTAAAGGCACAAGGCGCTCTCAAAAAATGAGCAGGAGGTGGGGAAATCCCTCAGACATTCATTGGCTGCGCCTGGAACTCCAGAGAACACCCTGCTACCAGTCACAAGCACCTTCACCTCAGCAAACAGAAAGGACAGGACAATTTCCTTTTACAGCCCCTGGATTCATATCCCAGTATCACTGTCAGGAACTCGAGCTCTCTGAGCAACACATCACATGCAGACGCTGCAATCGGTTCCTTCAGTGTGCTGAGGCTTGTCACAACATTTCCAACACACACACAGACCTGACAGGCAGAAATTCAGCCTCAGCTCTTATAAACAAGGCTATAACATAACAAACATTCCAAAGGGCGATTTCTGAGAAGGCCATCATTATCTCTCCTGCCTTGAATGTGCATCTGGATGTTTTATTATCCTGAGAGGCACTAAAGGGGACACTTAAACATGTGCTCTAGTAATATTTCCAGCAATAATTCCACAAGTCAGACCTTCTAAAACACCTTCATTTTAACTCCCACATTATTGAGATCTATGGCTGCCAATGCAGCTTGTGAAATATATGAATGTGCAAAGTACATTACTTTCAAGAACACAGCAAACTGCCTCACTGCTGAAAGAAGGGTCAGTGAATCAGTAGTGGTTTATGTCACTTTTGTGGATGAAGATACAGGTGGAAAGGATTGCTGGGACAAGCAATTTCACAGAACACACCTCAGCTGAGGGTCAGGCTGCAGCCTTCCTCAGTGAGTAGCACACAGCTCCAACACTGAGGACACTTAGAAAAGCACACTGATCTGAAGCCTCTAGAGGCACCTATACATTATTTCTTAAGAAATCATATATCACACTTGCTCATAGATCCCTTGGTCAGAATGAACCAGCAAATCAACAAGGTGTCTCTTTTAGTCAGTTCAAAATGCTTACTAGAGTTAGAAGACACCAGCTTAGAGGAACAGCAAGTCCCTTAATCACTTGTTTGTATTTCAGTCAGCATATCTGTGTGCTGAGGTTTTGAAATAGTCCCCAGACATCATTTCAGATTCTGCTCTCTCCCAAGTTTTACATTCCAGGGTTCAGTAATATCAGGCCATTAGATGCTTTAAACTCTGTCTGTTCCTGTATGACCCCATGCTGACCATTACCTTCTGTGCTGTCTGAGCAGGAGGTCCCAATGCCCCCATCCCCGCTGTCAGCCACACTTGAACTGCGGCTGACACGGCTCTGGAACTTCCCAGACAACATGGGTGTTTTCCAGTCAGTCTCCAGGAAAAGACTCTTTTGACTGGTGCTGGGATCTGGAGAGAAAAAGCAGGAATATTTATGGTTTAGCTAGCAGACTGAAAAGCCTTTTAATACACCTAATTAAGCCACACCTAATTACCCATTCTACCTAAACCCATTCTTGCTTGACTCCCCATATTGTTGCTAAAGACATCTCTTTTGCAAAAGGAAATTGCAGCAAACACAGGGAAATCAAATAATAGCAACAGGAGAGTGAAAGAAATCAATCTAGTTATAGAAGTCAGTGCAAAAGCAGTAAATAAAATTCCCATTGATGAGCTTTGTGATATTACTCCCAGTTGATGATTTGGTGCTTAGATGAAACAGAGGAGCAGCAGCATTGGCCCACAGCAAAACTAGTTATATTAAAGATACATTTTTTCATTAACCAGTAAGAACTCTTCCAGATGTATCACTGAGCACTCAAGACATAGGTTTATTACCAAACAACTCTCTCCCTGTGCATACCCACGCAATTGTTTTACATAGCAGGAATAAGACATTGTTTTCACATAAAAAGCTTCTGGTAATGAACTCTTCTCAAGGCCATCTGTCTCCTGAGGGAAACTGAAACAGGATCCAACAGCAGCAGGGCTTGAAAGAAAGGACTGTGCTTACCCAGTGGATTGTTCTGCTGGAGCCTCAGGTCTGGCTGTTTCTCCAGAGCAGCCATCTTATCTGTCCAGTGAACTACAGGGCAATACATAAAAATCACTAAGTCAGCATAAACCAGCCTCTGTTCCCACTAACCAAAGGGTACATCCACAGCAGTTACTCTCCATTCAGATTAACACGGTATTTCACATTTAATGAGCATCTCCTCCCAAGAATGTCTCTGCTTCATCCCCACAGCACAGAGACCTTAAAAAAAGCCCTTGCAGTTACTGTAGGTTTTCTTCGTGCCCAAGAAATGAGCAGAGTTCCTGTTTGCAACATTCTCCAGGGCTGCAGCAGTTCAGCAGCTCCTTTCAACTGGGGCATGTGTTATCCCCATCGTGGTTATTTATAGAGCATCAGTCACCATGGTACCTACACGCTGCCTTTATATCTACAGAGACTAAAAATTTCCTTTCAGAAGTCTTAACTCTAAACCAGTTCATTTCTGCCCTCTGTAGAGGTCACTGAGCAACTACAGGCAGAAATGCAGCCATTCATAACCTGGCATTGCTGTTCCATAAATGGCACTCATTATCTATCCAGAGCTTTGGTTTAATTTATCTGCTTATCCAAGCACTTCAGACAGTGAATTTCTTAACTCTGACAATGCGAGTTACGATTTGCAGCTCTCAGGCTCATTGTGGACATTCAAGGCCAATCTCCACTCCATCAGCCTGACTCAATCAGTCAGATCCTAAATCCTCAATTGCCAGCTCCTACAGATTTGTGCTTAACTGATCCAAAGAGCTCACAGAAACCATTAATTCTTAGGAAACAGACACAGGATAGGCACTGGGAACACAACAGGCTAATGAAGCAGAAGCAGCATTTCGCTCTGCAAAGAAAGACAACACTTCTAGCTAAATGCAGCACTTATTATGCTTAATTTAGGTATGTTTCTGAAATTCCCGAGTTGAAAACTCAGTCTCCAGCACTACAGTCAAACAGTTACAGCAGGGAAACGCAAGCGTGGCCTTTGAAAGAAAATAGACACAACAAGCAGAGTGCTCCCACCTCGCCCAGCACACCCTCACACACAGGCACAGCCCCCAGCCCACGAGCAGGCCCTGCAGACGGGCTGGGAAGGGAGAGGTGGGTCACGAAGAGGGGGAGCAACGCTTTACCCGGTGGAAGGGAAGAGCTTGGAGGGGACGTGCAGCGATGTGAAGCCAGGCTGGGGGGGAACGCCTGGCCCCGCCAAAGGGGATGGGAAGAACAGTGACTTGGGCGGAGAGAGGGGAAGGCCCTCCCTGAGGGGCACCGGTCCCGGGGGGGCGCGGAGCGGAACGGGTCCTTGAGGGGCACGGGGGGAGAAGGGGTGGTATTACCGGGGTGGGAAGCCCGCCCCACGGTGCCGGATTCCGGGTCCCGAGCCCCGGGTCCCTCACCTGCCTTCACCGCGCTGCCCGCGCTGCCCGCGGCCGTTACAGCCGGGGGGCGGGAAGAGAGAAGGAGCAGATGGAGAGCGCCAGAGCCCCGCCCCTCCCTGCCATCAGCCTATCAGGAGCGCCGGTCCCGCCCATCTCCGTCGGTCATTGGCTCGCTAGGACGCGAATCCCCGCCCCGCAGCTCAGCATCCCTCCGCGCCTGCGCAGTGCCTCAGCCCGGGCGGGGCGGTCGGGCCCGGGGTCGGTGCGGGGTCTCTGTGCTCGGGGCGGCGGTTTCCTGAGGGCATTCCGGTGCCGAAAGAGGGTACGAGAAACCTGGAGAGGGGCTTTGGGCACGGGGTGTAGGGACAGGACATGGGGAATGGCGTTGACCTGACAAAGCACGGAAAAGCGAAGTCCTAACTGGAAATGCTTTTATTTAAGGTTAA
>JAOEHX010052098.1:0-15906 GCA_025448015.1 Bolborhynchus lineola | reverse complement strand
GGGGGAAGTAATTTATCTGGATTTACAGCAAAATCTGAGAAGAGGACACCCCAGAAGACTTCTCTTTCCACTAGTATTAAACCAATATATCACACAATGGAGAGAATGTGTTAGGTATATTGGGAAGCATCTTCACACAGACCTGTAATCAAATGCTGATTTTATTTGTTCCAATGTAGACAAATCATGGTGGTATATCAGGCTTCTTACAGCAAAGTTTTTTCAGTGGCTCTTCAGAAACTCAAGTTTTTCTGTCACTTCCAGAGTCTGAGCACTGGCCATTATTAAATACCTCATGTAATCAAGACTCTTCTTTCAACCTTAAAAAAACATCTTCTCTTCAAGGCTGCAGTTGACTCTCCTTATTTGAAGACACCATAAGGCAGCCAGGTTTGTTCTCACACTGGACCTACAAATCATTCTTCCCGCTTTCTTTTTTTTTGTATTATTGTCTATTCAGGACCCCTTTTAGGAACTAATAGAAAAAAATGCATGGATAAAGGGCTATATCACATTCTCTTGGAAATTCTCTTCCTTTTCAAACGCATCTGCATCACTCCACTTACCAGACAAGAAGCCTGGAAGACTAATCAGGATACCTAGTTATATGAAATGAGCTCCAGCCAAATGAAACTGTATTTCAGGCTGTGAAGTTGGGTTAACATCTGCAGTACTGCAAATTTGGGGTCAAAGAAGGCTGTAGACTGAGTTTGAAATTCCCACTTTTGAGTTCTGATGCTATCAGAGTGATGTTGACACTCACAAATTGTCTGGGGAGCTGTCTCTACTCCAGGCAATAACAAAGCCCAGACCCAGTCTGTCAGAAGTTGTTTCAGGACATACCTCAATTGTAGCATTAAGCATAGCTTTGAGATGCTCCGAGGTTATACTGTCTCCTGATGTGATGGGAGATGAAGGCAGAAATCCCACATCACAGGAAACAGCCTCCAACAACTCAGTCCTCTGTTTGAAATTTCTGTTCAACAACAAACATAGATGTACCCAGTTCATCTAATTTTTGCTTCCTGTAGGCCAAATCCTACTTGGAGATGAGCTCTAACAGCTTCAAAAGAACCACAAGACTCATGATCTGGCCCTGCTACTCATTTCTCTATTGCTTTTTTATTAATAGAGAAATTTTAAATTATGAGCCATAACTGTAAAGGCAACTTTTGCAGCAATGATGAAGTAATTTATACCTTGTTAGCATTTAGCATTATCTTGATGTCCCAGGAGAACCCAGAATTCCTCCTTTCTAGTTACAAACATGGAAAAAAAATAATTAAAAAAATGCAAACTATAGAAATAAAATTGTAGAAACTTATTTCATACATATAAATGGAAGATAAAAGGGGAATGGGAAGTGTTATCCTAACCCTTGGTTTTTTGCAATGGAAGGATAGTTGATTTGACCAAGTTCAGAGCTTCTGTGATGGAATTCATAAATAAATAAATTCTCGTGTTTCCACACTGCACTATATATTCTGGGAGTTGAATACAATTCCTGCAGAAGGCACACAGTGGATGTGATGGGAACATACTCATGAAACCTCGTACAGCAATGTTTTAAAGGTAAATAATTTACTTGGTCTTGATGCTATTTAAAAAGATTATATATATATTTTTTAATAAGCAGAATGGATATTAAGGGGGAACATGGAGTCTTTTCTTTTTTGGTGTCACAGGTGTAACATTAATGTCACTTCCCAAAATACTAATCTTTTTTCATGCAATGGAATTTCTGGCTGGGTTGTGAAACTCAATGCCCCCTATAAAGGGCTGTAACCCAATCTAGATCAACAGCTTGGGAACAATAGAGCTGGCTGGCAAATGAATGCCAGGAATGCCCTGGGCTGAAGGACTCAAGGGCCAGCTCCACTCTGTGCTCTTGAAACTCTGGGGACCCTCCACCAGACACTGCTTAACTGAAGAAGCCTTGCAGGTGTGAAAAGAAAGCTTCACTCTGGCAGAGTTAACATTCAAAGATGTGCAAAGCACATGGAGATCCAGATATGCCCATGGGTAGTTTGTGATATACAGACACAATTCAGCCAACAGGGATCCCATGCTAACCCCCCAGCATTCATATCCAGGACTTGCCCTAGCATGTATTTCTAGTTATATTTATCGCCCTGCCTTTGTTATCATCTTATCCTTTTATTTCTTTTTTTTTTTTTTGTTCATCAGATGGCACATTTCTGAAGGAGCTTGAGATTTTTTTTTAAAAAAAGGTGTCCAATAGATTTATTTTTTGTCTTGGCATCTAATTAAACTTTCACTGTTCTTCAAAAATTACCAATTTCCCCTTTTCTGTTGTACTCTTCCTTCTCCTTTCTCTTGCTTTTTAGCTGAGCCAAGAGATTTACCATATACATCCTCAAGAATCTAAAATAAGATTTGGACGGATATCTAATGACTAAGGATGGCATGAGCTCTATAATTGGTCGTTGATCCACTGCTAACATTCACTGAACCCACTGAAGAGGGTAAGGATATGGGAAAAGTGACATTGAACCTGTGCTCCATGAAGTGTCTTCTGTGTTGTGTTACCCACAGTAGATATTAGCCTCCTACAGAAGCAACTAATGAGTCATGTCCCATGAGTGTTGTCTACAGGATATCCTGCACACAGCACACAGAAAGGCAAACCTTTTTGCCCGCCAAAATAGCAATTTATTACCAGTGGTTAGCACCTACCAGCAGTTGACAAAGTGCTGTGTTTCCCTTTCAAGATCCCAAAGCGGTGTCTGAGAGCACATTAAAACTTAATGTATGCTGGGACTAAGTCCACAAGTGGACCTTGGCCTCCGGTTCATGGGATGAGAGACATGTGATCCCCAGCAGCTCAGGCCAGTCACATTTTGGTTTTACAGTACAGCACAAGGACATAATGAAAGAAGAGGGTTCCTGGAAAGAATGACTCCAATTCATACTTACTGATGTCAACAAACCAGAGACATGCTTGACCATTTTGAAGAACTTCACAAAACCTAAAAGTGGTTCTGTAAGAATGTTCTAAGGTTCTGATATCAAAGCATATTTGCTTTCTGTCTGGCTTGTTACACTGGCTTATCTGGAGCAGAAATAAATATATTTGCATTGCTACATGCATGCACTATAAAGATGTGTAGCCTGCTGCATACATACATAAGCATATACCAGGAAGAGAAAAATACAATGTAGTTCAATCAATCTTTCAAGGAAATTCTGCATTTATGCTGTTTAGATATATATGAATTTGTGCATATCGCAGTCATATAATTGTATATATATATCATACATACATACATATGCATACACACAAATATGTATCTCATACACATATATATATAATCATGGTGTCCCTGCCCATGGCAAGGGGGTTGGAACTGGATGATTTTTAAGGTTTCTTCCAACACAAGCCATTCTATGAGTCTATATTATGCAGATGGTAAATATGAAAACATTAATAACATTGTCGTTTTAAAAAACCTAAAACAACCAAACAAACCAAAAAAAAAAAAAAAACCCAAAAACCAACCCCCCAAACATATCCAAATCTGTCTGTTAATTTTGCTCTTAATGACAAGAGATTTTTATGCTGCTTATTTTTTCTGCCAGGAACACTGGATAGACACAAGGTTCCTGGAATTCATGACACGGAGAACATGGTAGAGGAATCTTCTGGCATGATAAAGGGAACCTGGGGCTTGGTAAGGGAGAATAGGGATAATGCAGAGATTTTTTTTGTTAGCTGAGGGTGACGATGATAATTGTTTAGTGTTCAGGTAAGACCTGAGGAGCCATGCAGTCCTCAGATGTCAATTTTGCAGCAGATCCTATATTTGGCACAGAGTGATCTCTTCAGTAAACAGGTCTCAGTCCCACAGGTATGAATGAAAAGGTGGGTGGCGTGATTTGTTCAGATCTCCCTCAATGTGAATGCAGTCATGATAAATGGGTCAGTGTATCTTCAGAAGATATGCAACTATGATTATTTTCTGGGATTCACCTAACCACACAAGGTAAACCTAATGAAACGAATGCGGAGTATAACACAGAACTAGACACTGCTGCCTCCCATATCCTATCCTTAGCTGGTGAAAAACATCTATAGAGAAAACTGCTTATGGATATTAATTTCATGAGCATTTTTTCATTTAAAAAAAAAAAAAAAAAAAAAAAAAAACAAAAACCAAAAAAAAGCCTGTTAGGCGTATTTCCCTGTACATGACCATTCAGTGTAGAAAAACTACAGAAAAAGAGGTTTAAGAACAGGTCAGATAGATAGAGGACCTAACAAACAGGTAGGTTTTCCAGGTATTGTAGAGTTTGATTTTGTCCCACTTGTGTCATGTTGAATGGCAGCTGTAGATAGAACAGTCGTATTCACTGCATCACTGCAGTCTGAAACAAAGCAGCATGTCAACCTCTCTCACATCTGGCCTGCCAAGAGGGAAAGATTGAGTGTAATCTGATGACAGCATTGTTCTCCCCATTCTCATAAAATACTGAGTCTACCAGACTTTCCCTTCTGGTTCATCAGCTGTGAAATGCATGGTCTCACAAAACATCAGATCCCCAGCCACTGCTCACAAGGTGTTAGATGAAGTGACGGGCCTTGCTCGGATCCCAGAGTAATAGGAGCCATATGACCATCTGACTTCTTACAACACTACCTCAAAAGTTGATTTAAGGCAGGGATAAAGGGAAGGAGCTTCCAGTGTGTAAATCCTCATCCAATGAGTACTGGTTGATAAGGAGTGAAAGCCTACTCTTGTGAAGTGGGGATGGCCATGTGTAGGCAGCCCACTCATCTCACCCAAATAACAGCTCATCAAATCCTGCAGACAGGTAGACAGAGATACAGAGGTAGGTTTTTTTATTTTTGCATGGGGAAGGGGAGGCAGATTTCCCTCAGATTCTGTCAAACAGAGATCCAAATAATATCAACTATGAAGACAGAACAAATGAACTGGGGTTGTTTGGGTTAAAGAGGAATGAGATGGGGGAGAGGGGAGGAGAAAGCAAGAACTTGATAGCCTTCAAAACCAAGAAAAAATTATTGAGAGCAAACAAAATTAGTCTGTTCTCTATGTCATAATCAAGAGCTTAAACTGCAGGACGGTTAATCTTTCTGCTTAAATATTCTTAGAAACTCTGTTAGGATGAATGCTGTGTGCTGGAATCTGTCTCATGGAAAACTTTTGTCTGCTGGAAATCTTTAAGGTGAGCTTATATAAACTGCTGTCAGGAAGAGCACAGATGTAATTATTCTTGCCTTGGGACTGGATGGTCTTTCAGGTTCTATCAGGATGTTGAGGTTCCTTCTAGAAATCAGAACTATTCCCACTCTCAGTCACACAGGCATGACAATTAGCTGCTTTAGTTTCCAGTCACAATGCTACACCAAATAAAGCTCAACATCAATATTGCCCACAGCCAATTCATTAGTGTATTATGCCCTTCAGTTGGGTTTGCCATCCGCTTTTATCCAGCTCTTGTTCTTATTAGCTGATCAACAACATACTTCTTGCTCCTGCCTGTTTAGAAATTCTTTCAGACATATGGATTAAACAGAAGATAAAAAGAGCCATCAAAACCCAAATAAATATCACTAAATATAGTTAGGGCCAGCTTGTTTTAATTAGAATTGTCTCAAGGCAGCCATGCCAAAAGCAATCTGAGCAGAGTCTTACCGCATGATCTGTTGATCTGCCAACATCTTTCAGGGGTTTACTGTATCCCCTGCAGTGAAATAGCCCCTCTATGTAATACAATGACAGTGCATTCCAGACATATTTTTCTGCTGAGAGGCAGTGTTTTGGATGCAGTGGGAGCAATTGCCGTCATCTGATCCTAGGGCTCTGTTTTGTGTTGAAGGCATCACATTGCAACCCAGATGGGCTCTGTAACAAGGTGACCTCATGGGAAGGAGCCATCCTCACAGAGAGTCCCCCAGTGCATTGGTAAGAAATATGTGGAGGGGTGAGCTAATCCTGGGACATGTCTTGAAGCTCTTCTAGGCTTTTCCATTCTCTGACCACCTCCGTCATCATGTAGACTACAGAGCTCAGTGTGTCAGTGAATGGTACCAATCATGAAGTCAGGTAGGCTGACAGTGGTCCAGGTTCTCAAGGAAGTTTTCATACATATAGAATACAGCTCTTCATGTTGAACAGCCTTCCTGACCAATTAATTGCACAGACGATAAAAACATAACAAGGCCTGAGAGCCAGAAAAATCTACCTGCACATGTTCTTTATGCCAGCAAGGACAAAGAGGACTGGAAGGAGGCAGATGAGTCTAGAGTAAGTTTTTTCACTAATCACTCAGAAAAGTAGATGAAGAAAAAGGTATTAGGGACTCAGTCATTTTGTTACTGGACACAGGAATACTCAGTCTCTGCTTCTTTCACCAAGAGAGAAAGATGGTAGATAGGGATATGATCTGCCATGTTTTCCACTGGTCCATCATATCAGAATGTCTTACAGCCAGCCCTATTCTACCTCAAGGTTTACATATTGGTTTGATTCATCCTCATGTTTTCTCCGAGCTCTAATATGATGTGGGTTTACTAGTAGTTTCTCAGACAGGCTAATACAAGACCTGCTGAAGTAAAAGAAGTTTTTTTTCTCTAAAGCCAACCACAGAAAGTGGATAGCGGTTAAATTTAGGTCAAATAGTTCTTCTTTCAGAAAGGGATTTGAGACATCTTCCCATTCAAAGGGCATGATTGCCCTTTGAATGGGAATCTCATGCCAGATCACATTTCCTCATGGTCCTTCTTATACTGAACAATTGTTCGTGCACAAGTCTTGTTTATTACATTTTACCACACAGTCAGAGAATATTCACCACTAATAGAGAAAAAAGAGCACTGGATAGATGTCACATCCTGAGCCAGAGCAAAGGTTCAACTGTCAGTGGACAGAGGACCCTTCCGAGCCTAATTTTCTGGATAAAATTGTTAGAGCATTCAGCTGTCTACCTCTATTGACCGGCCAGAAGTTTGATATCCCTGCATCTTGCTAGCACACAGGACAGTGTTGACATTCATTATGTAAAGCCGTTAAGGTCTGCTGATGAAGGCTTGGTTTTATATATAGCTTGTGTAGTTTCAGCCTCCCCACAATGTATGCTCTTCTCAGAAGAAACCTCAGGCCCATGCAACCAGCAAAGCTGGGGTAGATGGGACTCTCTTTAATCCAGCACAAAGGCAGGTAACCTTGTGATGAAAGGTAACACCCATATGAATAATTCTACAACAGTGATGACAGTTAACCTCGAAGAAGGATCTCTAGCAAAAGCCAGCAAGGGATAGAAGGTGGAAGCAGGTAAAGCAAGAAATTTTTCAGTCTTCGTGGTGGATGGTCAAAGAGGGACAGATCAGCCTCTGACTCCATCTTCCATCCTTTCTTCCTGCTCGCATGGAAGCTCCTTTGGCACTGCCCAATTTGTCATAGTAATTGCCTACTTATACTCATTGTGAAATCCACTTTCCTCCACTTTTGAGTATCATTTTGACTCGTGTCACATCAGGTAAATGTCAGGTCATTGCACGTACATGAACACAGAAGGCAGAGATAGTGTGTAATACACTTATAAGACCTAAACTTCCCCCCAAAGAATGATAAAATCAATTTATGCTATTTAGGTTTATTTGAAGCAGTACTTCCTGAGAGTGTTCTTCTAACAGGAAACCCTTTGTTAGCATTACTTGACATATGGGAGAAAACTGAAAGGAACTTGTCAAATTGCAAAGTTACTCAAATCCCCTTTTGCTCCATAATGCCCAATCCTAATCTTATTCATAAATCTTCATCCTAACAAGGATTTATTTGCCTTCCTATGCCAAAAAAAAAGAAAAAGCAGAATTAACAAAATATTTGCAAAACTAACCCTCTCTCTGCAACTGCAGCATTGGTTGAAATCTCAGAAATTCCTTTTGCTCATATCTTCTCTCCCAGGTCAAGATTGAGTCTACCTGTCATTCCCAGCAGGGATGTAAATAAAATCTTCAGGGGTGGGAAATTCTGTCTTCCTCAGCAATGCATAGAAGGTTTCTTTCCCCATGCCATTACACAAATTTTGGTGGATTTGTTTGTTTGTTTTTGTACAGATGCCTAAACTGATTCATCCTTGTTGCAATTTGACCCTCTGACTATTTAGCCTATTTGCATTGGACACTGAGAACTTGAAAATAATGTTTTAGCTCTTTCTTCAGTATGTTATTTTTACACCGCAGATTCCCTAACTTTTCCTGGGAACTTTCAACTACTTCGAGCTTATACAGAGCTAAGCCATATGGAGAATTTCTCCCATTTGTGTAGTACTATAACACAGAAGAAAATACCAATATTAATAATAAAAGTAATAACAACATTAATATTAACACTAATATTAATATTAAACTTGAAATTAATATTATTTTTTTTTTTCATCTACAGATTCGATGAGTACTAGTTCAAAGTTGAAAGGAAAATACAAGCGAGGAAATTACTGTATTAGCATCTGCTCCAAGCTTTGCTACGTAAAGCAGAATTCCTTTGCTCAATGTACCATGCTTAGTACTTGAAATAAATCGATGAGGTCTGTCACAGGTTACACATTAAGCTGAGATAATCAGATCATTTATAATTGTTGGATCTGATGTCAGAATCACACCTATCAATTTCATAGCAAATGTCTCCAAAGTGGGCGGATAAAGAAGTGAAGTAAAATAAAAGGAATTTATGCTAGCAACATAATGTTCCTCTCTGCTTCCTCCTGAAACTCTGCCCCATGCAGTGCAAATTTCTGTTGTGTTGAATGCTAATTTTTCAAATACAGTAGTAACAGGAAAACTCTTCATCTGGTACATATGAGCACTGTCAGAAATGGATGTTTGTCATGTAGCCAAAGAGGCAAATTTTGGCCATCAGTTTATGCATATGTTTCATAAACAAAAAGGAAGTCTATGTTAGGGTGCTGGGGGAGATGCTATAAACTTTTTATTGCAACTTGTTTTTGTAAGTCTTGTCTAGCAAATCCATGTGGTTTCCCTCAAATTTTAAGTAATAAACATTTAACAGCATGTTCCCCCATCCCACTTATATAGGAAATTTTGTTCGGTGAGTGAAAGAAATTGCTCAGAAGAAACAAGGATCGCTGTGTTGTAGTGTGACAACTACATTGCAGAGTCTGACAGTCTCAGGATTGTAGCCTCTGTGAGATGACCTGTGGATGTGGCATCTTTGTCCTGAGACTGGAAGAGATCTTAGGGTTTTTTATAAAGCAATAGGTACTTCTGATAAAAAAATGACAGATGGTATTTCCTTCTGCCAAATTATGGACAGAACAGATTCCCTGTGAGCACAAATCTGTGACCTGAGGTTTAGAGGTCAAAAAGAAAATCCAGAAAAACAGCTTGTTTTGGCTTCCTTGGGTCAGCAAAGTCTTGAAAGAAGCTGGAAGACCTTCCAGGGGTCATCACGGTCTCCTACAAGACGTACATAATAAAATTTCATATTATTGTTCAACCCTGAGTACCACCACATGGAATAGTTTCCTGAACTGCATATTCACTCTTGAACCAAGAGGAAAAGAAAACATCACAGATCAATCAAACACCAATGAAACCATCTTATATTAACATGGCAAAGACTTTTCTGTCCGCAGTGATGGGATTTGTGTGGAAAATGGTGAACTGAAGCAGTGGACAGTTCAAAGAACAAAAGATTCCTTCTGTATATCCCTGGTGGAGACACTCAAAGAACATCACATAGGACCACCATGCTGGACATGAGGACCAAATTACCAGTCAAGAGCAGACCATGTATAGTCCAGAAACTGTACATGGTCTTTCTATGGGAAAAAGAAACATGAAATAGGCCGCCTGTATCTGGCATAAGGATGTGAAAGGTGAGATCCATAGCAAATATCTTCAGCTACCTAAACATGAAATAGGAATTAATCTCAACCCTTTCCAAACCTTTCCAACCCTTACTCTTCAACAATTCTATGATTCTATGATTCATCTATTGTTGATTGTGTACACCAGATGTCTGAGAAAGAAATAGAAGAGAAATAACAACTTTTAGGTCACAATAACGTGGTCTGTAGAAGAAACAGAATTAGGATGAGATGTGTTGTTCTTTTAAAAATATACAGGTAAGAAATAGAAACTTTGTGGGTACAGTGATTCTGGTCTATAGAAGAGACATAATTCCACATAAGATGGACTGCTCTCAAAAAATGCCCTTTTCTGTACAATGATTGGAAAGGGTTTTGAGTGACTAATTCTAGTGTACTACATTGTAGTTGTCGAACACAAGATAAGAACACCAAAGCTCATGTCCATTTATAAATTATCTAGATTCTCTCTAGCCATGAAAACAGATAGGTAACCCTAGAGATTGATTTATCCCATTGAAGAAAATCAGAATGTAACTGCAGTTGGCCACACTTATGGTGCCTATAGCAGTCTTTCTTTGAAAATTGACAACAACAAAGACTTGGGAAGAATATAACAACAAGATACCCTGAATGTGGGCTGAGCAGAGAATGGATTGAGAGCAGCCCTGAGAAGGTCTTCAACGTGTTGGCTGATGAGGACAACATGACCCAGCTATGTGTGTTTGCACAGCAGAAAAAAAAGCTGTGCCTTGGGCTGCATCATTGACAGTATGACCCACAGGTCGAAGGGAGGGATTCTCCCCTTCTACTCTGCCCTGGTGAGAGTCCCCCTGCAGTTTTGCGTCCAGCTGTAGGGCCCCAACATAAGAAGGACATAGAGTTGTTGGAGTGAGCCCAGAGGAGGCCATGAAGGTGCTCCAACAGCTGGAGCACCTCTTATATGGAGGCAGGCTGAGAGGAAGATGGGCTTGCTCAGCCCTGGAGAAGAGAAGGCTCCAGGAAGACCTTGGAGCAGCTTCCAGTGCCTAAAGGGGCCAACAAGAAAGCTGGAGAGGGGCTTTTGACAAGGGCGGGTAGAGACAGGACAAGGGGGAATGGCTTTAAACTGACAGAGGGGAGATTGAGATGGGATCTGAGGAAGAAGTTCTTACCCTGAGGATTGTGAGGCCCTGGCAAAGGGTGCCCACAGAAGCTGCAGCTGCCCCATCCCTGGCAGTGTTCAAGGCCAGGTTGGATGGGGTTGGAGCAACCTGGTCTGGTGGAAGGTGTCCCTGCCTGTGGCAGGGGGGGTTGGAACTGGATGAGCCTTAAGGTCCCTTTCAACCCAAACCATTCCATGATTCTGTGAAAAGAAATATATATCCCCAAAACACATTCCATGACTTCCTGAAGTGGAGTGGGTACCTGTATACAATAAACTACAGGTATTTTAACTGCCATTACCTTGTTATACTTTATATCCACATGAACGATGTCAGCAAAGGTGGCTCAAACATGGCACTTGTGTTGACTGAAGTGTCTCATCTGGGTGATTCATCCCCTTAGAGTGCTCTGCTTCCCTAAGCAGCCCACACAGCTTGCATAGTCTAAATGTTTAATTTTCAAGAGAAAGGAATCCTATCCCTTGCAGTCATGAAAATAACAGGTACAACTATGTTTTGCAGCTAGCTGCATTCATTTACCTATATTGTAGAAGCTTCCAGAGCTGTGACAGAGTCCCTCAGGTCAGTAACTCAAAATATCACATTCCCAGGAAAGGCATCGAGGTCTTTGGTGCTGGGAATCTGGCACTAAAGCCTACAAAGAAAAGGAAGAATATTAGGAGGCAGTGGAGTCCATAAGTATACAGGGTCAGTAAATAGCTGGAGAAAGGCAGCTTCCTCTAAGAAGTAAAATCAAAATATGTGCAGAAAAATTCATTGTGAAAGACAGTCTGTTGATCTGGATAAGCAGGTGCCTCAGAGCAGCAATAAGTCAACATCTCAAACCAGCTGGATGGCTTGGCTTACTATGTGACTGTCCTTCCTTACATTTTGTTTTTACGATGGGGTGAATCACCTCTTAGAGGTGCCTATTTTTCATCATGAATTAATAAGGGAGCTTAGCAATTGCTAATAATTTTTACATGCTCCAATGCACAGGAAATGCTTTTGCAGACCAGAAAATGTGGGCTATATTGAAACCCTGATCCCTCCCCTCAGCAAACACTTAGCGTTCAGGGGTATTGCCTTCATTTATTCTGCTTTCTGCTGTTAACAACTGCATGTGAAATGTCTCTGGGCTTATGCTTGTTATCTCTAATACTCCAAAGCACTGACAAACACACATTTGTACACAGAACTTTAGATGTGCTAGGCGCATTGCACACCCAAGAGAAAATCATCAAGCTTGCGTGCCCACGATAACTTTATTCCAATAGCCAAGACATGTTTATAGAACACTTCTCCACCAGGATTACTCTTTTCCATACCAAGAAAGCACTTAGCATAGTATAAATTCCTCAGGATCTAATGGAAGGAAATCCTAGAGGATAAAAAATGGTGAGGTAAGATGCAAACCCAGTTAGCCAATGCAATTTCATCTGCGTAATATCCCCAACTATTACCTCATTAAAATAGAGTAGAAAAATAAACTAACAGTATTTATCTCAAGGTAATTTTTTCAGTATGTTTCCTGCTCTCTTGTTCTTCAAAGTTTTCTTTAGCAGTTTTTGGAAATGTGCCTCTGATGGGAGCTACTATAATCTAGTGAGTGTTTATTTAAAAGGCAGTTAGCTTTTGTAAAATACATTATTTCCATTGCATCAGCTGTGCTCAGGGAAGCTCATAAGCTCCTTTCAATAGAGCAGGGACATTCTGCATTATAAAAGCAAATGCTGGAAAACTCTAGGCAGCTCTAGCAGGACTGACACTGCCATAAGGCACAAATCTCTTGACTGTCATGTAAAACCAGAAGGATGTAGCAGTGACAACTGCAATCTGCTGGATTATCCATCTCCCAGAGGAGAACAGCAACATGTATTAGCTCATACATAAACAAGGCTGCCAATGGTGGTATAAATGGTTCTGGTTTATCATCTTATACCTTGCAAGAGTTTTTAGATACTGCTGAATTTATTATGATGTATTGAGTTTGCATGGCAAGGGTTTTGTAGGGGGATGCTACAGGCGTGCCTTCCGTGAGAAGCTGCTAGACGCTTCCTCAGCGTCTGACAGAGCAAGTGCCAGACAGCTCCAAAACAGACTCACTGCTGGCTAAGGCCGAGCCCGACAGTGACAACAGTATTCACTCTGGGATAACATATTTAAGTAGGGGGAAAAGAAACCTGTGCAACTTCAGCAGAACAGAGAAGTGAGAATATGTGAGAGAAAAAGCTCTGCAGACAATAGTGTGATCAGCAGTACTAGGATAATAGTCATCCCCCTGTACTAGGCACTAGTAAGACTGTACTTCAAATTCCGTGCTCAATTTTGGGCCATTCACTAGAAGAAAGATACTGAGGTATTGGAGCAGGTCCAGAGAAGGGCAATGAAGCTGGTGAAGGGTCTGAAGCACAAGTCTGATGAGGAATTGTTGGGGGAACTGAAGGAGTTTAGCCTGGAGAAAAAGAGGTTCAGGGAGGACCTTATCGTTCTCTACAGTTACCTGAAAGGAGATTAGAGTGATGTGGGAGTCAGGCTCTTCTCCCAGAAAACAAGTGATAGGACAAAAGGAAATGGCCTCCCCTTGCACCAGAAGAAAGTATTAGGAAAAAATTCTTCATGGAAAGGCTTGTCAAGTGTTGGAACAGGCTGCCAAGGGAAGTGGTTGAGTCACCATCCCTAGGGGTATTTAAAAGACATGTAGATGTGGCACTTATGGATGTGCTTTAGTGGTGGGTTTAGTATAGTGGTGGCAGCAATGGGTTAACAGTTGAACTTGATGGCCTCAAACGTCTTATCCAACCTAATTGATTTTATGGTTCCGTTTCTTCCATTAGCCTGGATTCATCTTTGCTGGGCTACTTCATCCCTTCTCCCGCTTCTTCCTGCCTCCCAGACACAGATTATGCAAGGTTATGAAGGACAAGGGTAAGCCAGACTGAATCTTAAAATGGTATGGCAGCTCTGAAGGCTTTAAAGTACACAACTGATGAGATCTGGAACCTCCTGACTGCATACTTTGCCTGTGATAAAAGAAATTATCTAGTCTTGGAGTGTAGGAGGGAGAAGCCAGCAGGAAAAAGAAACCCTGAGATATAAATAACATAATGAACTGTTTACAAGTGGAAGCTGGTTTCATGTCCTTTATCTTAGAATGACCAATAGCTGACACCACCATGTGGATCATGTGGTGATGCTCTGCTCCTGTTGCTCTTCACAAAGTTGTTTGAACCTCGAGGATTAGCCACTCCTTAATCCAGTCTGAAGTTTAAAGAAACAAGGCTTTGTGGAGTCTCAGGTCAAGGAGAGAAGTAGATGGCTATTCACTAAGATTGGCTTCTGATAAACAGCAAACTTGGGGTAAAGCCCCTGGTATGGGAAACATACCTGCAAGGAAGAGGGGACCAGTCTCTGCTTTCATTTTGAACCCACCCTGTCTTCTCTTTCTCAGGGTCCCTCAGTCACCCACCTACTCAGACACCTACACTTCGAGATTGTAGGGTCAGATAACATGCCCACAGGTAGCAATGCCACCTTGTTCAGGATGCTACTGACATGCTTAACCCAAACCCTAAAAGGAATAACTGGGTTGGAGGGGAGGGATGAGGATGGAAACAGAGCTCAGAAAGTGTGGTTGGCAAAAAGCTGCTGCTCAAGCTCTGAGAGCTTATGTTAACTTTCAAATAGACTGTGCTGCTCATAAGGGAATGGGGAGAGGGGAGAGACTTCTGCGTTTCATAAAGTCTGTCCAGAATTCATTATGGGTAGACTTAACGGGTGAAGAATTTCCTCTATTTTCATTTCCTGTAAATATAATAAACTAATAGGCAGGGGACTTAATTTTCTTATCTATGAAGAAGACTCATCACCTATTTTAATTAAAAGTTGGGGTACTTTTCGTTGTCAAGATGAAAGAACATAGATAATACAAGAATTTATGTTCCCATAAGAACAGGGAGAAAGCAAGATAGCTTTACGTATTGATCATTACTCCAGATAACAATACAAAGTTCTCAGAACTGTGGCTGTCTCAGAGGTAAAATAGTATGAGAATGTTATGACCCTCACACTTAAACATAATGTAGTGCCTAATCTCGTTTGATAGAAGTGGGAGAAAAAGGTTAAGACACATTAAAAATTTAGATGCTATCCAGTAAAGCAGTATTTATAGTGAGACCACTGTGCATATCCTACTGCCACTTTATAGAATCATACAGCAGTTAGGGTTGGAAAGGACCTTAAGGTCATCTTTAGAGATCTTCTCCCTTGATGAGGCATCAAATACTTCCATATGGCATGACAGTTGTAACACCTGAATCCCAGATACTGATACTTGAGCACCTTCTTGACTGGCTACAAAGTCTTGATATGAAAAGTTCAGAAAATCTTCACAGCAAAGCACTTGCAGCTACCTCATCTTTGGTTCACACTTGCATTAGAGACATTTACATAGGACCATGAAAGTTCATAGCTTCTCTTCTACAATTTCAATGTTGGCTCCATGATAAACTTCAAGCATAGAATTGCAAAAATAATCATAGAATCATATACTGGTTTGGGTGGAAAGGGACCTTAAAGCTTATCCAGTTCCAACCCCCTGCCACAGGCAGGGACACCTTTCACCAGACCGCTTTGCTCAAAGCCCCGTCCAGCCTGGCCTTGAACACTGCCAGGGATGGGGCAGCTGCAGCTTCTGTGGGCACCCTTTGCCAGGGCCTCACAACCCTCACAGGGAAAGAACTTCTTCCTCAGATCTCAATTAAATCTCCCCTCTGTCAGTTTAAAGCCATTCCCCCTTGTCCTGTCCCTACCTTCCCTTGTCAAAAGCCCCTCTGTGGGTGTAAAGGACCTTGATGTGAAGGATTTCTCAGCTAGACTAGCTGCTGGG